>CAIGRN010049684.1:0-59588 GCA_903798345.1 Fraxinus anomala
ATTTTAATTTCTGTCAACTGCAATGCTTTTTGTTTACTTCTTCTAATTCAGTTAGCTGTTCATGTATTTCGCATTACATTACATTCTATCAGTATTTGCTAAAATTGTTTTTCTTGTAGAAGCATTAGGTTCTCTCAGGATGTGAGTAACACGACTGACTGCTTATACATTCTTTGCCTTCTTTAATATCATGATTTCCCCTTAAGATTAGATAGAGATTGTGACTTTCATACTGAAACTGAACATTTTTCTGCAGGAATTCCCTTCCCATCATTATTTTTTCAAGATTATTAGCGTCACAAAATGATACTCTTTAAGGTAAATGTTTTTTTTTTTCCCTACAAATTTAATTCAGAGAGTGAGGTGAAGACGTGAAGTCCTTTATCCTCTCTGCTGAATCAGTGTGGTGAATTCAAAATGCTATACTGAATCACTTCTACCTATATGTATGAACAAGCTAAAACTGAATTCTCTTCATTTGTAATCTTATATTAGAAGATGGTTTGTGTTGAATTTAATTCCTTTTTATCAAGACAAATTTTACACTATATGCAATTTTAATGTATATGGAACACACACTTAGCACACCTCAAATTACTGCAGCCCCCTCCTCCTCTCTCTCTCTCTCTCACACACACACACACACACACACACACACACATGCTACACTCTTTCTTCAAGCACTTATCTTTCTCTGTTTCTCTCTTCAAATGAATGGAAGATGTCCCAGCACATTTTAGAAATGTCCGCGCTGTTTGTTAGTGTGATTACTCAACATCTGTGATGTCTATCCGTATGACAATGAATGGCAATATATAATTATTTACAATTACATAAATCAATAGTTCAAATGGGATTAACAAGAATGATCTGGTTTGTCATTTGAAGACCGAGCGAGTTGATATTTGTGAGACCTTTTTGGTCTTATGTTACTCAATATTCATGAACCGAAGAGAAGGGTATGTACGAGTCACAAGATGTGGATTTTTTTCCCTTTTATTACCATTTCTTGAATTTATGCATTTCTTTGTTTTATTTTTTTTATTTGGATGGAAGGAAATTATGAAGGTGAAACCTTTTATAATTCTGTTTAGATTTTTTTTTTTTTTTCATTTGAACTACAATGGGAATAATATTTGTCTTAAAGACTAAATTATCTACATAAACGAGGGAAAAAGGCAGGTTTAAAATATCGGTTTTGCGTCTCTTGGTAATGTTTTGGAAATAAAATATGTAGTAAAAGTTTTATTTCAATCTACGATAAGCGATGCTTGCAGTAAGTTGACAATCAGTGTAAAACTTGTCATATTTCATGACAATGAATGCAGAAAGAATACTTAATTTCTCATACTAGTTCAAAATATCTAATAATCTCAACCCATAGTGAGAATATCGTTTCCCAGTAGGTATAAATCATCTAAATTTGAACCCTTCTTCCTATCTTTCCTCGATGAAGTTATATTACATCTAAAAGTGTGTAGTTCTATATTGTACTGGATTATGTTCTTTGTTTATCGAATTAGCCATGTTCTGTAAAAATTACATGGTTAGGGCATGAACACTTTTTTCTAAATAAACTAGATACATAAGACGCAGTTATGAATTTAAAAGTGTTGAGAATCAAAAACCCTTAATTCTATACCACTAAGAGCAATAAAATCATAGTAAAGAAAAAAGAAACAAAAGAAATTTATAGAGGTTCACCTCAATACGAACGTTCTCTTCTATTGCTGCAATAATTCACTGCTATAAAAAGAAGTTTATAAGAGAAAAATCACATACCTTATTTTCTATAACCTCGATTTGTATATTAACTCCGCACAACGGCCGGTAATTAGACTTCACAACTTAACGAAATGAATAAGTATAATTGAGGATGATGGAGCTTCAAAGCATACGTGGTTGTCCAAAATAAGAACCAGATGTGACACTTCAGTAATTAGGACGAGGTCCCAACCTGAAAATAGCATGATTCAACTCTCTATCCATTTGTTCTCTGAATGAACAGATACTGGATAACCCTTCTTCTAACTAACCCCATACAGTTGACATTAAACATTCTAGTCTATCTGTATTGGGTGAAAGAAGTTGAAGTTGAAGTCAATCGCCTCCTGTTCTTAAAGTTCCATTTGATTTAGCTTGTATCATTCTGGATTTTCCATCTTCGAATTCGATTTTGCTGCTATAAGATAGAAATATATGTTACTAATCTTGATTTTTGGTTATTATAATCATATTTCTAGTGGTTGAAATATATGTTACTAATCTTGATTTTTGGTTATTATAATCATATTTCTAGTGGTTTGCACCTAGCATTAGAAAGTCAGTACAATATGCGTTCATTTTGGTTTTGCATTTGAGTATGACATTAATTTTCTCTTCTTGTTTATCGAATATGTAAACTGGGATATCCCTAGATGTTTGAAATTGATGCAAATCATCACCGAATATGGGAGTGTTTGGTGTAGATTTCCATATTGATCCTGGATGATATATGGCTAGATTTTGCTTCTATTAAGTCCTACAAATTGTAGTTTTTGAGAAAAGTTGTTGTATTTCTCTAATGTATGCTAATTCAGAGTATGTGAACACGACACTTTGCTTACACCATATCCTCTCTATATTAAATATTGCATCATGTGTGACGACGTCTGAAATTAATTAATGCTTTGAATTGTAAGATGATGTGAAGTTTTTACACGAGCCAACTAAGTTTATCATGTCACATGGTCTTAGTCAGTGGCGAAGTCACGGCGAGGGGGCACGGCCCCCTGTGTTGGCTCCGTCGAAATTTATTGTCACTGTCGGGAGCCATTGAGGAAACTTGAAGCGGCACGTAGGGAGCTAGGGATGGAAACGTGAGGAAGATGAAGGAGAGTGAATTGAGCCATATTTTATTTTTTTTAAATTGTGGGCCTTTCTTTTGGCCTCTTGTTTTTTAGGAAAAATAAAAATAAAAATAAAAAAATATATATATATTCACAATTCAATTGCATTTCAATGCAGCAGCATCCATGGAAAAGAGGGAAGGAAAGCTTAAACCCTGGAGCTGCGACTTAATAAGGGGTTTAAGAAGGAAGCTGATCATGGTATTTGAAATGGAAACAATGGCGTTTGGTGGCAATGAATCTGGCTAAAAAATGTTGGGTTGTTGTTTGATGTGAGTAAAATTCCATCCATTTCATTGTTGGGTCAACAAATCCATAATTATTACAATGAATTTGTGCGTGTGGATTGAATATTGTGTGTTTGATGTAATTCCTTTCTTGGATGGTTTGCTTTGCAATTAAACAAACTAATGATTCAAAGTTGAAAGGGTTTTTTTTCTTGGATTTTGGGATGAAAGATAAAATCTTGGATGCTAAAGTGCATTGCGGAAATTAAGGCCACTCCTAAAATCAAATTTGATATGGTTATGGACCGGTGAGAATTACAATTTTATGAAAATTAGGGATTTTGTGAATTTGAGAATACGTGATAATACGTGGTTGTGGACTGATTTGTTTGTGATAAATTAAAGGATAAAATTAGGGAATTTGTAGAATATGTGGTTGTCCCGACTTAGTTCTCGTAGTTGTGTATTTAGTCCTGTCACGGTTTCTAGTCGAGCACGTGAATTGTTAAATAATACAAAAAAGTATCAGGTTCAATTCAATGTAAATGATCTTGCGTCTGATCCAAAAAAAAAAAAAAATGTCCCCTATCGAGTCACATGCTTTTTAAGTTTTAGTATATTTATATATAGATGGAAGAATGTTTAATATTATTTAATTAAATATTAATAAACGACATTGTCATTACGATCATTGATTGTCAATACTCAATAATCAACAATCAACGATCGCCTAATTGATCTACAATCCTGAATCCATCACTGGTCTTAGTCCTAAATGTGTGCAATAATGTTCACATTTATCTTGCTATCAATAGAATCCATAGTTCTCTTCCATTTTTATGTATGTTACCTTTATTAATGTCTTATCAAATGTTGCTATCATTTATCCATTATCTAGACATATTGTACCGACCTTTTTTACTTGATGTGGTCGGTAAAAACCTCATACATGCATCCTTTCCCAAGTGCGTTTGTTGGACGAATAGACCTAAAAACGATCGAGTCAAAAAAATGAAATAAAATAAAATAAAATAGTGGATAATTCCAAAATGGTTAAAAATTCAAAGAAAGGCAAGTATGAGTGACTCTTTTGAATTTATTTAAGTAATGCTATTCATCAGGTATGGTGATGTTCGATAACGAACAACAATATCATTATCACGTTGTTAGTAAGTCGAGATGTAATTTTATTCACTGAATTATATAATAGTAATTCTAATGTCACATAGATGACAGTTTATGAATAATATTATTCTTATCATCATATAATATTAAGTAAGACAATAAATATTCTTATGGCACATAATCTTCTACATAAAGGGTCACATAATAATGAGGTGGCGCCCTCTATTGTTGGGGTGCTTGCGTGCCTTTATATCAATTATTATGTACTAGAAGAATAACTCTTCTAAATATATTTAAGAATGTTAAATGGAAAGACTGGTTAGTAGGGCGAGCTTTTTGCCCGGCCTAACCCACCTGTGTATATAGATTAAGAATTTACAAAATAACAACAATAGAATTGGGTCCCTTCTGCATTTACCTAAGTAGTAGATGTCGAAGGGACATTGTGTCTCTATTCTCATCATCCTTTTTTATTTTATACTGCATGAGCAGAAAGTTAAACAGGAAATAGATTTTCTACTCAAGTCGAGAGTAATGAATGGGAACAGTTGCTGACATTTTAAAATATGTATATCATCCGTATCTCATAAACGCTCTCAAATGAGCACTAAATCTTTAACTAATGATGGATAAAGAGCATTTTAATTTCGACCAAATAATATTTTTGAAAGTCTTGCAGAGTCAATATTTAGGTGTATGAATTTTTAAATCGAACTCGTTAAAAATTTATTTTCAAGAGATATATGTTTTGGTGTGGTTTATTATTCTAAGTTGGCAAAGCCTAGGATTAGGGTACAAAAAGCATTACTAGTCTAGCATAAACTTCATCAACTTTCCTTTCCATTATAAAGAAATGAGATGGTATAATGACTAAAGGATGCACGTAAAGTGTATATTTTTATTTGATTGTAAGAAATTATATAATTTCAAATATTAGGTTCAAATGGATCTGAAGAGCTTTGATTTCGATCAAACAAAGTTTTTGAAAATGGTGTGAAATTGTATTAAGATCAATCCAAATCTTAAAATATATATGATTCAAAGTTCATTATATAGCAAGACTCGCATTTTACAAGATATTACACTACAAATGTAGATTCAGACCAATAAAATAACATTATTCATCGTCATCATGCTCATCACCCGTCTAGGTGGCAGTTGACTCCATAATTTATCATTGTGAGCAATGAACTACCATTTAAATTGGTGATGAGCTCGACTAATGATGAATATCATTACTCAAACAAATACATCAAAATTTCAATAATGAATCAGAGATTCATACATAGATAATTAGTCCAACTGGTCGTGAATAATATATATATAATTTGTCTAAGGACAAGGAAAGCATCAAATTTCTTTTTTATTCTTTTTGGCACAAAGATCTACAAGGTTGCATTATTGCTTGCATAAAACAATATTAATTGGACTTCGATAGTTATCATCAAAGTTTGGTAAGTGATGAGCCTAATTCATTTAATTAACAGGTATAAGACGGTGACACAACAAGGCTTTTTTTTCTTAGTATTACAATCATTATTGGAATCAAATTAATGTTATAAACACACTGCACTGCCCCTTCCGAATAATTCCAAATTTTTGGTACAAGAAAAGAATATTTCCTACCATACTTTGTTTTCTTTATTTTATTTGGCCAACACGTTAGGTATGTCTCTCTCTCTCTTTTTTTTTTTAATTATTTTTTTTATATTTTACATGAAAAATGTTTGTTTCTTACACCAAACTCCAGTTAGTATAATACAATTGCTCTGGAAACTACGTACGAGGTAAAATCGGAAATTTTGAGGAAATTACTTTAACTTATCTTTTACTAGTACTTTTACATTTTACTGTGCAGTAAATTTGAATTACCTTAGTTTCAAAACTTAGTGTACAAAACGAATAAAATTTCAAAATCGAGAGAGACCAAATGAACACGTTCTGTTATGATGACTAGTACTACGAATCTTTCGGAATCATTTATTGATTCAAGATAGCTTTAGTTTGCTTCTATCCGAATCCAAAGACTAACTAGGGGACGTAGAAGGTTCAGTCTGTACGTAAAGAGTCTGGGTTGAAAAATTCACCATATTCTTGGTTGATTTTCTTTTATGGCAAATTGGGTTCTTTTGTTTCATATTTTGATCCGCCTCTTCTTCGACCCAAAGTGAATTTCCCACTTATGGGATGAACCAAATTGCGATGAATTAAAGAATCGAAAAATATTTTTTTAATAATATTTGAATTCAAATTTCTTTCTATATTCGACCCAACTCTGAATAGTCGAAAAATTAATAATAAATAATGCTAGATTGTGGGTACTAAAAGCAGCTTGCGAACCGTGGAATGGAAGACTGGCAATGGACGGCAGTTTTGGGCTCTACATAGTTGGCAGAATGGGTCACTGGAATCGTCCAACATAGTGGGCCAGGAACCTAATCTTATGGGGCCCACATAAATGACAAATTAAATGCCACGTGTCAGTGTTTACTAGCAATTATATTAATTTTTTTTTTCTTCTCAATATCCAACACTATTCCAGCTGTCTATTGCCTTTGTAATGATGACGTCATATCATCTTGGTTGATTCACTCTACAATTTTTTTTAAAAAATTTTGGCTCGACTCTTTAACCCTTAATTATTTACTTATTTCGAGTCAATGTTTCGATCAATTTTTAAAATGCAATAGTTTTCTTAAATAATAAGCAACAAACGAATTTTTTTTTTGTAATTTTCAACATGTAGTGCAGTAATTACGATTAGACACACTAATAGATGAACATCTTACCGACATTCATAGATCAAACTTTTCTAAAGTCATAAAGCTGAACTGAATCAAAAGTAATCAACATCAAAATATTAAATGATTGAATAGACTATAATTTGGTAGAACAAAGTATGGTATCACATTTTAGCATTGGGACACTATTTCATTTATATTTATGTGCTATAGGACCCTCACTTGATTTATACTCTATCCTTTTCTTCAATCTTACTATAATATATCTTAAAAGTCATACCTAAACATGAAACATGAAGGGCTTCCTGCCCTTAATTCTACAGCTCATGCTATCACTAATTAGCCAGCCCTAAACCTTGTTTGTTTGACTTTGATATAGTTGACTTTTTTTAAATTTTATTTTTTCCTAATTGACATACATAATTTGACCTCGCGTAAGGGTTAAAGAGACCGTTGATCACTAAAAAAGTAAGGAAAATATTCCATAGTATATTTTAATTTTTTTCCCTGAATTTAAATCTTATTTTAAGTCGATCACTAAATTCAATGTCCATGTAATTATAGTCCAAGAACTATTTTCCCGGTACCTTTTGGTCCTATCCCAATCCCTCGTGAATGGCTACTCTTAAAAGTCGACCTTTTAACTTCTATTATGAAAAAGTCAATCGTCGATTCTTGTAACGCAAATAATCGTTTTATCAATGGCCTATCGAGCATTGAATCTAAATTTACAATGATTTGGCAAGTTTGTACATAAGTTCCATAACCACTTCAGATAATTTACAATTAAAACATAGATAATATATAAATAAATATAGAACTTTATATTTAAGAAATTTACAGGCTGGCTTGGTTATAGCCTGCCCCAATAGTTTGCATATTTTGATGTGATCCATTGTTCTTGCGAAGTAATCCACTTTACTTCACGCGTTTGTCCCTACTTCTTATGTCACCAACCCTACATATAATGCCAAAATGTTATATGCATTTTAACTTTTTTCTTAATGATTCATTTATTTTTTCATTCAATTCATCTTACTCTTGCTCTTTTAACGTATTTCATGAAGTTTTAATGTCATCTGATATAAAAAGTTATTTTTGAACATATTCGAATATTTTTTTACTTAAAAGAGCTTTAGACGAAAGTGGTTTTTTGAAAAATTCTTTTTCAAGAAGCAAAAATAAAAACAAATACTCCGTCGAATAGAACCTTATTATTCTTGTGAAAATGAATTTCTTTAACCATACATCAATCACTCAACCAAATAATGAGTTTTTTTGTAGACTTGCGATGAAATTGACTCGATACAATTTTTTTTTTTTTTAAATAAATAAATTAGAATAGTCTTTAAATGCAGAAGTGGTACCTATCACCACACAGCTCAAAAAACTCCATACATGAGAAGTAGTACTTCCTCATGTCCCAACCATTATTTCCAGTGTGTAGTAAAGTGGGGGCAGAATTCACAAATAGTCACCACTTTCTAATACTATGAACTTTCTAGTCTTTCTTGATTCTAATCGAGTCAAAATCAGCGCACACTTAAAAAAAAAAAAAAAAAATTTTGAATTATAAATTGAATCTACTCTTTATCAAAATTTATTATCGAATTATTATTTTAAGAAATAAGAAACTTCTTTGCCCCACCAAATCCTTTTGCTTCATTTGTTTTTCATATATAAGAGTACTCTGTTTCTTGTGTTCTATAGCGAAGAATACTCTGTTCTATTTACAATGGATACCTCTGTTTTCTTCTTCATTTTCTTCATACTGTTACAAATTTCACCATCTCATTCGAGTTTGATTCTACCATTAACGCACTCACTTTCCCCAACCCAATACAACACCACCCACCACCTTCTTAAATCTACCGCCGCCCGTTCGGCCACCCGCTTCCACCACCACCGCAACCGCAACCGCAACCACCGCCAAGTTTCCCTCCCTCTCACCCCTGGCAGTGATTACACCCTATCCTTTTCACTCGGTTCCCAGACTATCTCTCTGTATATGGATACCGGCAGTGACATTGTGTGGATTCCTTTTCACCCTTTCGATTGTATACTCTGCGAAGGAAAGTATAATCCTATTTCAGTCCCCAATCCAGGCCCTCTCAATCTTACCTCAGCCACACCAATCACCTGTAAACATCGTGCATGTTCGGTAATCCATTCCTCTGCACCTTCCTCCGACCTCTGCGCCATGGCGAAATGTTCATTAGAAGAAATCGAAACAGGGGACTGCAAATCGTCGCCTTGTCCACCTTTTTACTACGCGTATGGCGATGGAAGCTTCATTGCAAGGCTTCATGAAGATACTTTATCAATTCCTATGTCAACACCTTATTTTAATCTGAAAAAATTTACCTTTGGTGTTGCGCATAGTGCTCTTGGTGAGCCTATTGGTGTTGCTGGCTTTGGGCGGGGACCTTTATCTTTGCCGGCTCAACTAGCCCGCGATTCTCCTGATATAGGTAACTATTTTTCGTACTGTTTGATATCGCACTCGTTCGACACTACCCATGTTCTTCGCAGACCGAGTCCACTCATTCTGGGACGTAGATACTCGGGTGAAGAAAAAAGCAAAAATGAGTTAACGATGAATGACAACAATGGAGTTGTTTATAGCTACACCCCAATGCTTGAAAATCCAAAGCATCCCTATTTTTACTGCGTTGGATTGGAGGCTATTTCAATGGGGAAGAGGAAGATACAAGCACCCAATAGCATGAAAAGAGTTGATAGAAAGGGTAACGGCGGAATGGTGGTGGATTCCGGAACCACTTTCACTATGTTACCAGCGAAGTTCTACGACTCAGTGGTGAGCGAGTTTGATACCCGAGTTGGCGCGTTTTACAAGCGGGCGAGTGAGGTCGAGGACAAGACTGGACTCAGTCCGTGTTATTATGGTGATGCGAATGAGAAATTTTTCAGAAATGTGCCTCAGTTGGTGTTGCATTTGGGAGGGAATTCAACCGTGGTGATGCCGAGAAGAAATTATTTTTACGAGTTTTTAGAGAATGATGGGAAGGTGAAGCGGCGGGTGGGTTGTATGATGCTGATGAACGGTGGCGCTGTGGTGGATGAGGAGGATCCCGGCGGGGCGGCGGGGCTGTTGGGAAATTACCAGCAGCAGGGGTTTGAAGTGGTTTATGACTTGGAGAAAAAAAGGATCGGGTTCGCCCGGAGGCAGTGCGCATCTTTGTGGGATAGTCTGAACTAGCGCTAACGTGCGCATTGTAGGAAAGTCAAAATTGGGGTGTCATTTGACTTCAGGTCTAGTCAAACGGGCCATGGATATGGGTTATAAGTTTGTCCCAATCAGATCGGGTCATGCGTATCTTTTGCTTGTGATATAACTTTCGATGGCAAAGCGTTGATAAACACTATAGGATAATAAAACTGTAAATTTTTGTCGATAATAATATAAAAATGTAAATTTATCCCCCAATAATTTGTCCAATATTCCAAGAATGGTCTCCTTCTACTATATTCTTTCGATTTATCGATCTTTTTAGAAATGTCATTGTATGCCTTTTGGTGGATATTGCGATTTTTTTTAGAGTCGGAACAACTTATCGTAATTCTAATAAATTTCTACCTCTTAATACGGCATGTCAAGTGAGAGCATACTAAAAATATGATGTAAACAAAACAACCTAATATCGAGTCATCGACTGAATGATAGGAAAAATTTCACTGTGGATCCTGGCTTATTTATTTGGTTATAGGTTGATCAAATTTTTAAATAGCGCAATTTTTTGCAGGGGTGTAGGTTGCAGTTAATGGGGGCACAGCTGTAAGAATATTTTGTAGACCAGAAAATCATTTATTGGGGTCCAATCGCAGATACTTGTACAGCAGTAGAATTGATTGTCTAAGCTCATACAATGCACTTATGTTGGGAAATGTGTCGTGGTGTTACATTGGGGAATGTCTAGGTCAATTTCTTGGATCAAGTCAATTAATTTCTTCGTACTCGTAAAATATGTGACTAACAAACCTAACAAAACTCCTCCTAATTAGATGGTTTGATAGGATTGTCATAAGATGTGTGATTCATAATATTTAATGTGCTCTAACGATGACATTATGTGCAAGCGTTATCCAACTTGGAGTCCTATGCGTGTGCTTATGTCGAGTTGGTGGTTCGAGACGACTCAACGAGATCTGTGTTGATGTGTTGACTTTCTTTTTAAGACGGGTGACTTAGATATGATCAATGAGACAGATGTGTAATGCATTAAGACGAGCCATGAACTTAAATATTTGTTCAAAGAGAAACACAGGATCAATGTGATTAATTTGGGTTGTGCTAGCTACACTTAGTGCATGAGATGAAGCAAGAGTGCTTTTTTACTATTGAGTATTCATGGAATGGATCTCAAGTTCCAAAAAATCATGGCAAACATGTCGACTAGTCAAGACAATAACAAATGCAATTTTGAATCTTGACAAACGTGACCATTGTGAATAGACAAGTTTCTTGACACCCCCAACACAAATATATGCATACTCATATTCACCTTAGTAAACTATGTTAATAGAAATATACAACTCGTCATCTCTTCGTGAAAATTGAAAATAGAAGAATGTCAACTTTGGACTAAGAGGATCTTCGAGCAAAACAACTATTACAATTGGCACACTTTGTTACTTAAAATGTACAAGAAGTCATCCTTCCACTGGCTGCACAAGAAGCCAACTCTATGATAATAATGCTATTCATTAAGACTCGTAGAGTTAGTTGAACAATAAACATGCTTTCCATTTGAGTAATGTTATTCGTAATTATCGATCTCAGTCTATGTGATCTCAATAACACAAAGAATCGTTGATCATCAAAATTTTAATTGAATTTTTTAATTTTATCTTTTGTGACGATAGAGCTGAAATTGAAGCCCCCATTCAACCTCTATTTTATAACTATTAGGGTCCGTTTGATTGCAAGGGTGGAAAATGGATGAAAAGAAAATGAATTTCAGAGAAAATAATTGCATAAAACTTGTTTTTCAAGGAATTGTTAATTAATTGTGTTTGATTGGTATAATTTTCCATCCGAAAATTTTAAAATTTTGGATATTTTTGTGTTCGTTTGGCTTTATTTTACATGAAAATTGTCCATTAAAGTGATAATTTTTTCCACAATTGGTTATAAAATTTGTTTCCATTGCGAAAAAGTTAAAAAAAAAATTCAAGAAAATCAATTTTTCATCAAAATTTAGTGTTCGTTTGACTTTGTTTTATATGAAAATTGTCCAGTAAAATGAATTTTTTTTATAATTGGTTATAAAATTTGTTCTAATTGTCAAAAAAAAAGTTGAAATTCCATTTTCCCACCAAAATGGTGGGAAAAGCAATTCCACAATTTCAAAGAAAATGTGCACGTGTGGACACAAGTAGGAAAACTAATTCCATGGCAAAAAAAGAAGACTATCAAACAAGTCAAAACATGAAAAATGAAAATTGTTTTCTATTTTCCATGGAAAACCATGGCTATCAAACATAGCCTTAATTTTGCACCAAGATCTTCTTCCTATTCCAATCAATACTTCAAAACTTGAATTTCTTGATTTTTTCTCCCTTCAATTACGCTCTTCAATCTCTAGTTGTATTTATTTTTTTCCTCAATGTGTGGAACTACATAAAAGTGCCTAATTTCTTCTATTTATACTCCCCTACACAGTGTAACTCTAAAACAGGTGACAACGCTTAAGCACTTGGATGCAGTGTCTGCGATGCAATTCAGTGTAGTGCCTAGGTGCTATGATCTCTGTTCACAACATGTATCTGTTGGTTCATCACAGCACCTGGGCGCTTGGGTTCCAGCGCTTGGACATTGACTTGCTGTAAAAAAAAATATTTCATTCCGACGCTTGGGTGCTCCGAGTACGGTGCCTATGTGCTATTTTGCTGCTTCTTTTTCTTGAATTTGGCCCTCTTATTCACTTAGCACCCTTTTCACTCCACCTCACCGTAACAGTAGCAAACACATCAAAAGCATTCTATACTCATAAGATTTAGCCCACAATCAATTTGAAATTGTATAAAACTCAAGAGTAAAAACACACTCGTCAACTACCAAATACCAACTCCCATTAAACTGTCATATCATCAAAAGATACAATACTCATATGAGCAGCATACTCATAAAAGACCTTGGATAGTAGTTATTTAGTAAGTGGATCCGTAATCATAGAGTTTGTTTTAATATGCATTATAGAAAACTGACCACTCCAAATTTTTCTTAACAACTAAAAACTTGATGTCTATAAACTTTGACATCATCGAGTTCCTGTTGGAATGCAAGATTGTTATTGTCTCATAATAACTTAAGTGGTCTTTCAATTCAATCCAAAATGTACAACCTACTGATAAAATTATGCAGTCATGTTCCATGATCAGTATCAGAATATCCAATGATTTTCAATTGGTCTGATTTCCTGTATGTGATCATGTAATCCTTAGTTCTCTATAGATATCGAAAAATTGAATTGGCTGCTTTCCAAATATTTATCCCAGAGTTACTTAAATATATGTCCAATATTTCAACAACGAATGATATTTCCTAATGTGTGCAAATCTAAGCATACATTAAACTCTCAACCGTTGAAGCATAGAAAATTTTCTACATTTCATGTTCTTTAAGTTTATCCATATGGCATTAATTAAGATTAAACTTGTATCCCTTAGCAATATGGGTCTCACCTGATTTACATCCATGCATCCCAAATCTTTTAAAAACCTTATTGATATAACTCTTTTATGATAATCAAAAAATACCCCGAGAAAGATCCCGATATGTCTTTATCCTTAATACAAAAGAAGCCCCATCAATATCTTTCATTTCAAAATTTCGTGACAGAAATCTCTTGATTTCGTGTAATAAGCCTATATTATTGCAGACGGGTAGTATTTTATTGACATACAATATCAGAAAAATATATTTACTCTGACTGAACTTGCAATATACACAATCATCAATTGAATTCATGTCAAAATTAAAGGAGATAATTATTTGATGAAATTTTGTATACCATTGACGGGAAGCTTGCTTAATCCCATAGACGAATTTCTTTAGTTTTTAAACTATTTGACGTAGCTTAAGATCAAAATGTGTCACAAATGCCTTTTTTTTTAATAAAGTCATTTGCAATAAGACGAGTTTTATATCTTTCCACATCACTTTTTAAATCCATTTTTGTTTTAAATATCCATTTACAACAAATGGGCTTCGCAACTTCAGGCAATGGGATGAGTTTCCAAATGTAATTGTCTTTCATGGATTTTATCTTTTTATTCATAACATCAATCTACTCTTGAAAATTATTTCTTTTCATAGTTTGATGAAAGTTAATTAATCAAATATTCTTCCATCAATCAATGTCGTCCTTATTTTCTTGTAGAAAGATTATAAAGTCATCTGAACTTGTATGTCTCCTTTCTCTAGTATATTTCCTTATTGGCATTTGTTTTTGAGGTTATTGAGTTTATTTTTTAGGAACAATCTTTTGATTGTGTATAGGGGATTTTGTAAAATATTTTTGATCCGAAATTGTTTATTGAACAAGATTTGAAGCAAGAATTTATCATTGTCAATTACAACAGAACACATTAACATTAAAACCTTATCTCTCATTCGCAAACTCTACATCCTCAAAGAATCGAATATTTCTTGTTTCCAAAATTAACCTAATAGTAGGATCTTTAAAAAAATTGTAACTCTTTGACCTTTTAAAGTATCCAATAAATTAGCAACTTACGATTCTGTAGTCCAGTTTATTTTCTGATGGTCTATAAGGCATTGCCTTAACTGGACAACCCCGAATGTGCAAGTGTTTCAGGTTAGGTTTCTTGCCTGTCCAAAGCTCATAAGGGGTTTTGACAATTGCTTTACTTGAAACTTTATCGAGAATTTAAGTTGCAGTCTTTAGTGCTTCTTCATATAGAAATTTAGGTGTACTGTAGGATGATTCAACATTCCTTTAGGAATTTAGCAAAAGACCCTGAACATTATTCTCTTGATCTGTCATATTTATCATAGCATTTACCACTACGCTCAGATCTGACTTATTTTATTTTTTTGGCTAGTTAATTTTCAACTTCAACCTTATAAGCCTTGAACACGTCTAGTAATTGAGATTTCGTATTAATGAGATACAGGTAGTCATGGCGAAAATAATCGTCTATGAACGTATATGTGACTGTTGACCATTTTAAGAAGTCGAAGGGAATGGTGTACAGATATCTGTGTGAATTAATTTTAAGACGTCCGGAATCCTATAGCACATAATCTCCTTATGTTTGTCTATCTCCACTTAATGTAATTAACACAAATATTAAAGTCCGTAAAATCAATAGGATCAAGAATTCATTTTGAGATGTGACTTGATCGCTTGTGTCACAATGAGGCAAAATTCTCATTGGTTAATTTACGTTTAATACCACGTGAATTTATATATAAGGTTTATTTATAAGAGGCAACCGTATTAAACAAACACATGTTATTATAACTGGATAAAGAACTAATACCCACAATATTTGAATTAAAAAAAGACTAAATTATCTATTTTCACATAAAGAAGAGTAACCGAATTTGTCCAATATAGAAATAGAAACCAAATTTCATCTAAAAGATGATACCACAAATGCATCTTTCAAATTTAAATAATAACAAGTCTTTAATGATAACCTAAAGTCCATATAGCCTCAACTTTGACTGATTTGTCATTACCCTACATAGATGAACCTTTCAGCATAAATTTTCTTTTGACTATTCAAACAACTCCTTATAGACACACTTATGTGAGTAGTGGCACCAGAATTTATCCGCCAAATGTTTACTGGTATTAAAACTAAATTAATCTCAAAACAAATTAAAGTGAGAAGTGTGTACTTTTCTTTACACGCCAAGCGTGGTATTTAGTACAATCTCTCTTTATGTGTACAAAAGTAACAGCCATATTACTTATCTTTTCCAGGCTTTTGCTATTTCTTTTGAGCTAAACTAGATGCAGCTTCCTTATTCATTAACTTGTTCTTAAAAGTACATGTCAAGTGAGCACTTTCAGTTCTCTCTTATTTTAATATTTTTTCTTCTGCACACAACATGAAATGAGCTCATCAAGAGTAAACTTCTCCTTTTAACATCTATAATTGACCTTAGATTAGCTGAATTGTATAGGAAGAGAAATAAAAATCAAATGCACGAGCAAGTCATTAGACAGCTCAAACTTTAATGTCTTTAGTTTTGAAGCAAGAAGAGACATATCCGTAATGTACTTATGTTTTCTTTAGCCTTATGCTTTAGTGAAACAAAGTTCGCTGGAGCATATTAGTTTCGACCTTATCGTCTTTTGCAAAACGCTTCTCAATTTCTTTAAGAGATTCATTGGCGGTAGTTACCTTATCAGACACAGTGCCTCTAAATGTTGTTGAAATTTTACGCTTAATGATTATAAGACTTATACAGTTTGAACGATCCCATTTATTCGAATCCTGTTTTTATTAGTGGAAATCTTGTCCATAAAAGTAGTGGGTTGTTCAGTCCTTAACACAAAGTTTAGATCTGCCGCCAAGAATGATACAAACATTTTCTTTCCAGCTCTTAAACTTTGGTTCAAGCACATGTATTGAATTAATGTTGGCAGATATTGCAGAAGTGGATAGATTAACTTAATAGAGAACTTAAACATAATTAACATGTTCACATGATAATCCATATTGAGCAATCAATAAATTCAAATAATACTGGGTCAATTACAAGGGATCGGGTACCACATTGATATTAAGTCTTTAGACAGAAATATCATCTTGTAAATAGTACTCTTGGTGTAGTAAATCAAATATTGACAATAAGTCATGTCAAATATTAAGTCTATTTTTGGACCGACTCAATGTTCACATAAAAATAAATTTTATAATTGTCACATATTTATTACCACAAATGTGCAAATAATTTGGTCAAATATTGACATTTCTTTGGGCCGGTGAATATCTGCATGAATTATGTACACACAACTTTCCTAATATTTCAAATAAATTAATTTAAACAAGAGATTTGCTTTGGTAAAATGTTGTTTCAATTAATCTATTTTAGAAAACTAGTAATAAGAAGAAATAAACTTTTAAGAACCAAGATTTGAAATTTGATTGCTCATTTACCCTTTTAATTTTTCTTTCTTTTGTTTTAACAAAATAATAATAATAATTTCGGACAGAATTCCAGTGCTGCACTGCAAAGACTAGTTCGGGTGCCGCAGCTGTCGCTTTGTACCATAAAAATTTCTTAAAAAATCCTTAAAATATAAATTTTTGAGATTTAAGGCTAAAATTCACATCTCAAAATTTACAAATCCAAAGTATGAATTTCAACCCTAAAATTCTTGCTTGAAAAATTCTTAATTTCGAAATTTATAGCTAAAATTCACATTCCAAATTAAAGAATTCTAAAATTCAATGTATGAATTTCAACCATAAAGTTCTTTCTTGAAACTTAATGTTTTAACAATGAGACTTTGATACCACTTGTTAAAATTTTTATGAAACTTTAAATCTCAAGAAACTGAAAACATAATTACTTAATTGTCAAGATCTTCCATGTCAAATCACCAAGAGAATTAATTAATGCGAAACATACCTTAATCCATTGATTTATATCTTGAATATTGAAACTTGAAACTTTAATTTTTTATTTTTTTTTGTCTTGAAGATCAACTTGCAACTCCCTTTTGATTTACCTTCTTGTTTTTAATCTTGATTGTCTTATTCTTCAATTTAATTGTTTCAATCATTTTTCTTGATTTTTTATTAATTAATCTTGATTTTTGATTGTGGGTTTTGGATCTTCCTCTTCAATATGTTTTCTTTATTAATTCTTATGTTGATGATATCACAAATAATGAGAAATCGCATATGAATTGGGGATTATAACCATATATATAGTTTCCATATGTATTTGGCTCATCATCAAATACAATCCTAATGGATCTGGTCATAATACATATAATTCGGCCGACACTTTATTTAGATACTTAAAATTCATAATTTTAATTTTTTATTAGATCACTTTAATTTTGAACTTAATTTTTGGATGACATTTATACGCAATTTTAATCACATATGTAGACCTACATGGCAAATTAATATTTTTCCTAACAAAAATTGCCTGTCCCATAAAATTAGATTTAGAGTACTGAGAGTGAGAGTGGGAGTGGGACAGAAAGCATTATTTTACTATCACCTTTAGGCTTTAAGAAAGCAGAAAAAGATAAAGCAAAACATAAATGTTTAATTTATAAAGTGAAGAGGATAAATGTGAATCTTGTTACTGAAATTAAGAGATGTCCAATTATGAAACTCTGGATGAGTTGCAATAAAGGGCCCTAACTTTATTTTTAATCTGCGAATTAGTTAACTATCAACTCCACTATTTAAGTTTAATGAAAAGCATCGGCACCTAAAGTCCTTCAAGATGATGGATATGTAGAAATAAATATTTGTTTTGAGTATGTTATGGTGGTGGATCTAAACGTCCTTAAGATATAAATAAGAAAATGTTGGCGCACAATTATATGAATTACACATATTGTGCATTATTGCATGTCTAAAAATACTATCCGATGAGCACGAACATAGTAGAAAGTAGATTTTTTCTATTATGATATTTTCGACCACTATTTTTTACAAAAGAAATACAGTAGTTAATGTAATCTTTACTTGAGTAGAAACTCTCTTACAACTAGTTCAAAGTTCTCAAGCCCCACAAACTCATACAATTTATTGAGAGTAGGAAATAGGAATTGGACTCCGCCGTATCTAGGAATGTTAAATGGGAGACCCGAGCTCCATTTTTCTCGTGCAAACCACTAACGGACTCAAATGGACCTCATTTTCTTCAAGCGAGCCAGCCCGGGCTCAGATTGAAGTAAAAAGACAATAGACGGGAGCAAACTATGTTGGAAAATAGTTAAGGAAAATTGGTTTTTATCAACCGTTAACCAAATATTTGGATGGATCCCGTTACTCGAATTGAGTGAGAAATTGGTCGATCATGTTCCACTCGTCGAGTAGATGAGTATGTTATATTTGGATGTCGAAAACTATTTCTGTATGAATAAGAAATTAGTGAATAAAGTAGGGTTGAAAAACATGAATTTTGAATTTAAATATGAAAATTCAATATATAAGACCACCACTTGAGCAGCGATGAGCCCCTAAAATGCGTGCTCGAGCGGCAACCGGGCGATGAGCAAGCGACAGATCAACCCGTGCAAGACTTCGTGAAACAAGTTGATTTTTGGATTGTCACTTAGTGTGCACCTCCTCAACATCTATAAATTGACCCCTATGTGTTGGTTTTATTTACTCCCATTTTATGCAATCAAATCATATTCCATAATATCATAATCTTGCCAAAATTCTGCATCAAAACTTGTTCTTTTTTCATACAAAAAGGAGTTTGAAACTTCGTTCGGTTCGATGTTTCTCGTGATTTGAAGTGTTGCAATCACTTGAAGTTCATTGTTGTGTCTTGGAAGATGATTGTCATTCATCGTAGGCACCTGTGCAAGGCAAATTCATCTTAAAAACTAACAGTTCAACTTTTATCTCAATCCTTTGCATTTCATTCATTTGGTATAAGTTCAATCCAACTTTTCATTTGAATTCGGGTAAGTTTCGATAAATTTTAATTACTGCATAAAGAAATCACTTTGTGCATTTATAAACAACAATCTTAAGACGAATTTTCAAGTGATCTCTTTATAAAATTTCAATTATAATCCGGCTAAACTGAATTTCATTTTTGATTTAATTTTTCTAATCTTTCTTGGTATTAAACTTGGTTTTGTTTATCTTATGTTTGTGTAACAAAAATGACTACCATACGGTTACTTCGGTTGTTGGAACTCCTATCACTTCGGTTGTTGCTCCTCCGGTATCGATTCCCTCTACCAATTATCCAACCTTCATTCAACATGAAGAAAAACAAGAAAAATTTAGTGGGATTGACTTCAAAAAATGGCAAAAAAAAATGTTGTTTATCTTACAATCCTCAATTTGGGGAAGTTTCTAAATGAGAATGCTCCCACCTTACAATAATGGAAAAATAATAGGGGCATCGTTAATAACATTGGATGCTTGGAAATATTAGGGGCATCGTTAATAACGTTGGATGCTTGGAAATATTCATACTTTCTATGCAAGAATTACATTTTGAATTGCTTGGACAACACGTTGTACAACGTGTATAGTTCCATAAAATCTGCGAAGGAACTTGGGGAATTCTTGGTGAAGAAATATATGCTAAAGACGTCGAAACAAAGAAGTTCATCGTCGAGAAATTCTTGAATTGTAAAATGATAGATTTCAAGACAGTAATAAGTCAATTAGAAGAATTGTAGATTTTTCTCCATGACATTCATATCGAGAACATATCTCTAAGTGCATCATTTCAAGTGGTTGCAATCATTGAGAAACTTCTACTCATGTGAAAAGATTTCAAAAAATCTCGAGCATAAGCGCAATTAGATGAATATTGAAGAACTCGTCATTCGATTGAGAATTGAAGAAGACAACAGAAAGTCGAGCAAGCGGAATGGAAGTCATATACTACAAGCAAAGGCGAATGTGCGTTGTGGAAACAAATGATAAGAATAAAAAGAGGAAACACTCGGTGGAATCCTTTAAGCAAGGACTCAACAAGAATGTAAAGAAATTCAAGAACAGTCGCTATAACTGTGGAAAGGTCGGGTATCGCTCCAACGAATGTCGTAAACCTAAGAAATAAGCCCAATAAAATTTTACTGAATCTGATACAATTATTTGATGGTATATTAGACATTAACTTGTCGGCTATTGTTTCAGAATGCAATAACATTGGAAATCCCTTGGAATGGTGGGTGGACACAAGTGCTACTTGCCACATTTGTATTGATAAGGCAATGTTCTCATCATATAATCCAAAGAATGGTGAGAAGTTACTCATGGGAAATTCTTCAAGTTCAAAGGTTTAAGAATAAGGCAAAATTATATTGAAGATGACATCGGTCAAGGAACTCACCCTTAACAGTGTGTTTTATGTGCTGGACATTTGCAAGAACTTAGTTTTGGGTTCTTTACTTAACAATAATGATTTCAAACTAGTTTTTGTATCGGATAAGTTTATAATTACAAAAAATATCATGTATGTAGGCAAAGGATATGTGAGTGATGGATTATTTAAAATGAATGTCCTCACTATTGTACCGAATAATTCGAAGAATAAAATTTATTCTTCTGCTTATATTTTTTAGTCGTCTAATTTATGACATTATATATTAAAATATGCAAACTTTAATTCTGTGCGCAAGTTAATGAATTTAAGTTTACTACCATCTATGCATTTTAATACAAATGGTAAATACGAGATTTGTGTAGAGGCTAAGTCAGCAAAAATATCGTTTCATTCAATTGAAAGAAACATGGCATATTTAAAATTAATTCACAACGACATATGTAACTAAAAATTTGTACAAACGAAATGTGGTAAGAAGTATTTTCTCACATTCATTGATGATTATACAAGACATCATGTTCACTGATTAGTTTAGTAAATTCAATTGTATTCGACTAAGGAATGTTCAAAGCCAAAAGTTACCCCTCCTGATGCAACAACATTGGAGTTTATATTCCCTTTTAGAGTCTGCATTTCATGTGCATGTTGACAATTTCCATTCATGTCGGGGATTGTTAAAAAATAGTTAAGAAAAGTTGATTTTTTTAACCAAATATTTGGATGAGTAGAAAAGTTGATTTTTTTAACCAAATATTTGGATGAGTCCTGTTACTCGAATTGAGCGAAAAATGGGTCGATCATGCTCTACTCGTCGAGTAGATAAGTTTGATATATTTGGATGTTGAAAACTATTTTCAAATGAATGAGAAATTAGTGAATGAAGTAGAGTTGAAAAATATTAATTTTAAATTTAAATATAGAAATTCAATTTATAAGATTGTTGTTCGAGCGGCAACATGGCGCCAAGCGAGTGGCGAGCCTCTAAAATGCGCGTTCGAGTGGCAATCGGGTGGTGATCGAGCGACAAATCAATATGTGTCACACTTCGTGAAATATGTTGATTTTGGGTTGTGTCACTTATTGTGCACCTCCTCAACTTTTATAAATTGGATCCCTATGTATTGGTTTCATTCACTCCCATTTTATGCAATCAAAGATGTTACATAACATCATTATTTTGCCAAAATTCAGCATCAAAACGTGTTCTTTTTTCATACAAAAAGAAGTTTGAAACTTCGTTTGCCCCGTTTCTCTTGATTTGAAATGCTGCAATCACTCAAAGTTAATCGTTTTATCTTGTAAGACGATTATCATTCATCGTGGACACCTGTGTGGAATAAATTCGTCTCAATGACAAATAGTTCAACTCTTGTCTCGATCCTTTGCATTTTATTCCTTTGGTATAAGTCCAGTCCAACTTTCTATTTGAAGTTGGGTAGGTTTCGATAAGTTTTAATTACTGCGATAAAGAATCACTTTGTGCATTTACAAACAACAAACTATATAAACGTTTCAGCTTGTGCTAGGTAGGATCGAACATGGATTAATACCATCAATTTCAAAGAAACTCTACTTATTTTTTCCCCTTTTTTCCCCTAGACATGTGTCACAAAATGTATGGTTATTAATATCTTTGTCAAAATAAATCATTGGAAGTATGTATAAAGAAAAAGATAGACTTTTGATTTGCGCATTTTAAGAGTTCAATAATTGAGCACTAACCTCCACTCGCAGTCACTTTTTCTAGACTTTCCTTTTTGTTTATGTTTTAAAGTCTTCTTATTTTATTTAATTAACCTAATCGCTAAACAAAACTTGTAGCCCATTATGCACACACGTGTAAGTACTTGCAAAAATGTTCTATCGTTTATACTTATAAATATCTAGTAAATATCGATATAAAAATGAACACGTTATCGTACTTTTCAATTAAATCAGTCACCGATTCAAACACTGATGGTGATTCGCATTTATTGATCAAACTAAAATACATTCGCTTCTCAAATTTAAGAAGCACAAAGATTTTTCATTACAATCCATCGAATCGTCAAGTGCCACGCCTATAAATATATAGACAAACATACGCCCAATTTCATCGATTGAGATTTTAAGGACGTGAATCATGGGACTTACGTAAATAAATTAACTAAAACGTCTTTGTTGGTGCAGTATTAAATTCGATCCAATCATGCATTCCACTGTTAATTAACTAGATATTTTCAGTATATCTTTTAATAATCTCCTTTAACTTTTATGAATAGGAGTATTTGACTTGAGTGTTGACTGTTGATATAATTACGTGAACAGCTTGAATTATTATTTTTAAAAAGTTTAATTAGTTAATCATAATTCAAGTGAAATAAGCTATGATGTGACTTTGGGGTTGCCTAATTTTTATTTTTTTTTCTAGCCTTCGATTTATCATACATCTAACATAATGTGCATGTTAGCTTAAAATATAATTACTTGTATCCAAGTTTACCTATAACTAAATTAAGTACATGCATTTTGTAATAAATAATTTTTTTTTTTGTTTTTGAACAAACTTTAAAAAATTAAATCTCCCATTATCATAGCGCATTGTCATAAAAAAAATGATTTATTTTAAAAATAATCACAGTCTTAATGTCAAAACAAGTAATTTTGTTTAACAAGTGAAGAATTAATAATGATCGTAGATAATTTCTTCAAGATAGTCGAGACAATTATCTATTCTAGTGCACGTATTTTATCAAACTTCAATCGAGTCTCGATCTCCTATTTACAACATTTGAACATCGGGACATGGCCATGCAAGCACGAGACAAATAATGACACCATTAATTTCTTGAAGGTGGAAACATATACTTTAATTTCATGTAAATAATTTGCACGAGTCAGCTTTTTCTTTTTGAAAATGGAGTTTTTGGATTGGATCTTTTGAGGGTATGCTTTATACATTAACATAAAAGAAATTGAACTTTTTTAAAAGTCTTCTTTTTGTATTGCTCCAATTGAACTCTTCGAGCTGAATTATTTTATTAGCTCTCAAGTTTTGGAACTGTGGATGCAATAATGCATCACACAGAACTTTAGTTTGTGAGTTTCTGATTGGTTAAAGGTGGGTCAGTAAATATATAAATGAATTTAATATATGACTAAAAATTAAAACGGTAAATAAAAATATTTCAGATTTTCGTTACCAATTACACCAAAGAAAAAAGAAATTGAGTATATCTACAATTATAATTATTAAGTAAAAATTTGATGTCTAATAACCAAAAATTAAATACGAAACATACTAATAGCTAATTAAGTAAAAGAGACGTGTAAAATATTTACGTTGCTTATTTAAACACGCGATTAAGTTCTATATTTAATCAAATAAGGTTGATTACACTTTTGGTAGAATGTAAAATTTATGGCATATTTGCCATATATCTAATAGTCTTGAATTTATATATTTGTCCTGTAAACTAGATCCCATTTTTTCAAGTGGCAATCAATGAATTAAGTTGATGTTAGCGTTAGGCCGTACTTAAAAATAAGTTAAATCTATATTTAAGTTATTTATTTGACAAACATAATTTTTTTGAAGTGTAAAATTTAACTTACTTTATATAAAATAACTTTAAATACTTTTTTTTGAAGAAAGAAAGAGGTTGCTTTCTCAAAAGCCGCAATGTATATCGTAATGGCACTAACACACAAACACGACAGTCCAAAGGTGTTAAAGAATGGAAAAGCGAGTTCATAAAGTCACAAGTGTCTTGCAAATTCCTCATTTTCACACTTTCACCTAACAAATTACCTAAACTTTTGGCTTTTAATTCTTCATTTGTTTCTGCATTACTACACGAAGTTGAATACTTTTATCCTTCATATAAGTTGCCCACAAGAAATTACAACCTTATTTTATTAAAAGTAATTTGATCTCTAGGTCACATTTGAAATTTGAACACAATTTATTGTGTGACAACGATCGATTAGAAAAAATTGAATCTACTTTCTCTAAGTCATGCACATTTATAATTTGCTTCAAAAAGATCTTACTTTAGAGATCGATTATGTAACATTAGTCGAATATCGATGTTATAAAAATGCGATCCCAAGCCCATTAAATTTTTAAGGTAAAAAAATTGTACGGAATTTTATTTTCTTATATGTATCAGTCTAGTAGAAAATTTTCTCCGGCTCTGCCCCTGAACGAAATTAAAAGCTAGTACAATTATGTGCTATATAATTATGAATATCTTTGACGTTCCAAAGGCTTATTATTTAGTTATTTTAAAACACTGTTAAAGATTCCAACTTTGTTATGTAAAAATACACTTTTACGAGTGTTCAATTAAGTAAAGGTTCAAATTTAGGTCTATTAGTATGTAAATTTTTTAGAGAATAAGTGATTAAAAAGTAGAAAAGAATTATGAATTTACGCGTAAAATTATTTAGCTAGTTGTTATATTTTGAGACGAATAAAATTGTGAAGCCAAATCTGACCAGAAAGTATTTGAAGAAATAAATATTAGTTGTTTAGAAATAAAACAAAGCATTTATTAACATCTTTGTTAAGTTGTTAACCAAGTCGACACCAAGGGAAATAGCTTTACAAAACATCATATAAAATAAAAGAAAAATGAAAAGTGAACAAATTAAATAAGTTGAATCACTTTAAATAAAATAATTAAATGTGATTGTTAAAATTAAATTGATGCACTTTGAAAAAAAGGAGGATCTCGATATCAGCTTTCCCATAAAGGAGTCTGGCCAGGTCAATGAGTGCCTTTGTCCCAATGGCACACTATTATGTATATTCTAATTAGCCCTAATTACGTATAATTTACTATTCGTAGTGAGTGATTACATTAGACTAAATATAGAAATATTAACACTGTTATGTGTATATAGTATTAATTTCACATGTTAAATTTTTCGTTACTATTTGTTGAGGTAATATCTTTCTAGTTTCTTCTTTACATTTAAGTAAGGTGTTGACGTAGGATTTCACTGGAATATTTTGTCAAAACTCCGAGCTTGAAAAAGTGCTAAACATTTACAAAAGAAAAACTTAGCTAAGCATCTTCATGAATGGTGTTGATTTTGTCGAGCTAGTCTCGAGCATTGACGGCTTCGTTAACTTGGACATTCTAATACTAAGTTTGCTTCTTTCTTGGAATGTATATACCGAGCTTTGTAGACCTAAGACTCAATCTAGTCTCACTCGATTATTCCGTTGGCAATCGTTGAAATCCAATCCATTCATAAATTCATCAATAAATATGTCGGTGTTTCTAACCGATAACGTTCATAATTTAATTAGTTACCTTTTGTTGAAAAATCACATTTTTAGTAGATTCTAACATCTTTTGTCTTCCATAGCATGAGATCGGGCTTCAAGCTCAACAACTCTCTTATATAATCATGACGGTGGAAGATTAAAAAATCCTTACTTTCGGAGGGCAAGGTACAATTTACCTTGGACTTTTTAACTTGGTCAACTTCTTGCTTTTTCTTTAGGACATGGGCTAGTAGGCTCTTGGAGTAACATTACCAGTTGTTGAGTCCATTGAAAAGTAATTTTAATTACTCATCTTAAATAAAATTTGAAGACGAGACTCCAATATTGTTAACAAAATTATTAAAATTGTCCATGTTTTCTTGTAGCACAAGGAAATATTCAAAACATTCATTACATTATTTTTCTCATTAAATTTCTTGAATACAGAGCATTCATATTCATAATTAATGGACAGATCCCTTCACAGATTCTCGATTTCTCATGCTCATTAAAGGACCTGGATTTATCATTTCTGCATGGCCTCAAATGCATGAAAAATCTGGCACTGTCAAATTAATCTGAAACCAACTTATAATCAAATTTACCTATTCAAGATTATCCAAAAAAAGCCATTCCATTTTGCTTTTTCAAATCCTTATAGAACATCATAATGAACTTTTCAGCAGCTTCATCTACATGATTATCCTCTTCGGTATCCCTCAATGGAAATGGAGAATCTGTAATCCTGAGTTGCCTCACCATAGGGCTCTTCCCGAACCCTGGCAAGGCCGGTGACGCCGCCTCGCTGTGGAGCATCTCCAAGGCTTTCATCAACTCATTAGCAATTGCAAAATCGTCGGCCATGGGTGGCGCGTGGACGCGGCGGCGGTTGCTGTGTTTGAGCTTGTTGAGATTAAAGGGGATACGGAAATTGGGATAAGCGGGGCTGTTACTGCAACTGAACTCGTATTCAGTGACTGAGACAGGGAACGACAGATTGCAGTTGTGTGGGCGGCGGCCGGAAGCGGCGGACCATTGATGGAACATGAGATTTTGAATTGCCTTGCCGGCAATTTTTCCACGTTTCATCAACATGCTAAGATCAGCCAATAATTTCCCCTTTGATATGCCTTTTCTCAACATGAAAAACATCACACGCACTATGTTCCATACTTTCTTGGCTACAATTGGTAGATCTTGCTCCATTTTTTTGATAGATTTTGGTGTTGAGAGGGGGGAGGGGGGTGGGGGTCTTGAAAGAAGATCGTTTTGAATATTGAATTAGGCATTGGAGAGTGGTTTATAAAGGCCTCCAAAGAGGAGATAGGACGCTCCAAATTGCACGTTGATCAAATAAATAAAATGACCTTAGGTGCATGGAATCTTTAAGCTATTAATTAGTGGGAAAATTGTAGTATTAAATAGAGAAAAATTATACAATTGCCACCAATTTTTACACTTAGAGTGTGTATGATTGACTTTATTTTTCATGAAAAATATCATTTTTCCATTAAAATACCTACTTTTGGAACGTTTGATTTACAATTTTTCCATGAAAAATATTTTCAATTTTTGATCTTGTGATCATATTTTCTTCAGAAACAAGGAAAGTGCAAAGTTCGGTACCAATTAGTATAGTTGATGTGTAATAGTCACAAATAGGGCTGAACAAAAATTTCGAATCGAACTAGACCGGGATTGAACCAAGTAATTTGGTTCGGTTCTCCTACAATTAAATACCGAAATGGGTATAAGAGTATAGAACCGACGGATTTGGTTTGGTTCGATTCGATTCTCGATTATAGACCAAGAATTAAATTAAAAATCAAATCTACTTAATTTTTTATATTAAATACACCGAAATTTTTTCAATTTTTAAAATGAATTTGCCAAATAATTAATTGAGCCCAAAAATATTATTTTCTTGTTTCATTTGCCAGCCAATTAATTGATCATAAAATATCATTTTCGTGTTTTCAGTCCAAGCCAAACTTTGTAATTCAATTTTCAAATAATCAAAATTGAGTGACCTAAGTTTTTCTCAATCATTCTGTCATTTCTCAAATAATCGAAACTACAAAAATTCAGATGAACAGATAGATGCACGCCATGTGCACACCTATCATGCTATCAAGTGGTTGCGCATCTCTTCATCTTACTCTTTTTCTGCTCTATTTGTTGAATTTCATCCATTTTGATCTAGGTAAGCTTCATCTCATTCATTTCTGATAATTTCTCACGCTTCAATGTATAAATATTATAATTTATAACTAGTGTTCAAAATGTTCATTGTGACCTCATGCATTTGTATGTTTTCATTTCTCTCAGCTACTATCTATCTTTCTAATAATTTCTCACGCTTGGATTACGTTATTTTGTAAGAGTTAATATAGTATTATTGTAAGATTTAAGATTGAACATGCTATCAGCTAGACTAATGTAGTTGTTGTAAATGTTAAAAAAAAAAATTAAGTATGATACGAAATTGAATGAAATCGAACCGGTGCGGTTTCATAATTAAATTTAGATCCAGCAGTTTTACTTACTAATTATATCTAAAAAAATTTGGTTCGATTCGGTTCTCTTTAAAACAAAATCGAACTGGACCATATCATGCCCTAGTCATAAACATATTCACTTAGTAATAATAATAAGTTCTTATTCTATTTATTTGGTGTTTTAAGTCTACAAACTTTAATTGTTTTAGCACTATACTCCATGTTAATTGGACGGTTTCTTCATGCTATCAGGTGGTTGCGCATCTCTTCATCTTACTCTTTTTCTGCTCTATTTGTTGAATTTCATCCATTTTGATCTAGGTAAGCTTCATCTCATTCATTTCTGATGATTTCTCACGCTTCAATGTATAAATATTATAATTTATAACTAGTGTTCAAAATGTTCATTGTGACCTCATGCATTTGTATTTTTTCATTTCTCTCAGCTACTATCTATCTTTCTAATAATTTCTCACGCTTAGATTACGTTATTTTGTAAGAGTTAATGTAGTATTATTGTAAGATTTAAGATTGAACATGCTATCAGCTGGACTAATGTAGTTGTTGTAAATGTTAAATAAAAAATTAAGTATGGTACGAAATTGAATGAAACCGAACCGGTGCGGTTTCATAATTAAATTTAGATCCAGCAGTTTTACTTACTAATTATATCTAAAAAAATTCGATTCGATTCGGTTCTCTTTAAAACAAAATCGAACTGGATCATATCATGCCCTAGTCATAAACATATTCACTTAGTAATAATAAGTCCTTATTCTATTTATTTGGTGTTTTAAGTCTACAAACTTTAATTGTTTTAGCACTATAATCCATGTTAATTGGACGGTTTCTATAAACTACCGATCATGATGCTACAGATTTGATAAGTCGGGGACTTGAATACCAAACATATAAAATGAGGACCCATTTGCTACTAAATAAATAGGTTGAGGATTAATGAAGCGATTTTCCCTTAACTAGACCTTTTTTTTAAAATTATGTGCTACATTATTGATAGGATTACTGATTAATTAGGCGAGTCAAGATCATCGGATCAAATCATAAATCATTAATAAGTTTGTAATAATTATTAATTTGTTTTGACCGTAATCAACTAGGGGTCAATCACGTTTAATAGAGGTAAACAGGGGTTGTTTGGCAACCGCGAGTCACCGCAAGTTTGCAAACCGCGGTTGACCGAGATCAAACCAAGATTTTTTTTAATGCTAAACGTGTATTATGCAATCCTATTTTCTATAAGCAATGCATTATAAAAATTAAATAGTTGAATGTTAAAAAAAAATGGGTTTACTTCCCAATAATTTCTTCGTTTATAGTTTCAAACTAGACTTTGGCTAAGTATTGATCATGGTGGCTCAAGTCAAAATGTACTAGCTTTGCACTCTTTGCAATTTTCAGTCTTACATTGTCACTCTGCTCTCTGAACTTTTAATTCTCCATCTCATCTCTACCAAAAATTCCACCAAATTTTTATTTTCTATTTTGGTTACTTTGTTGAATAAGTAGATCATCTTCATCAACATAGTTGCACTCCTCGAAGTTTGATGGTCGCTTGGATGGGGTGTGCAATTTAAAAACTTCGTGTTTATCCTCCACCCTCAAGATCAATTCACATTTTTATGTGTCAATTAAAGTTCGATCAGTAGCTAAAAAGGGTCGATCCAAGATTATTGAAACATCACAATCTTCATCTATATCAAGAATAATGAAATCAGCTAAAAATATCAATTCTCAATTTTGATTTGTTCATAATCAATCTTGCTTCTTGGATATTTTATGCTTTTTGTTTGCCAAATGTAGTGACACGATTTTTTCTTTTACTTCTCCTAGTTCCAATTTTCTATATATAGATAAAAGCATTAAGTTAATACTAGCACACATATCACATAAACATTGAAGGAACAAGTTTCTCAAATTGATATAGGTAAAGTAAAACTCCCTAAATCTTTTAATTTGGGAGGAAGTTTGTTTTGCATTCTTGTAGTGCTCTCATCTGTCAGCGACATAGTTTCAAGCTCCAGAAGCTTTCTCTTCTTCGATATCATGTCCTTCAAGAATGTTGCATAACTTGAAGTATGTCTTATTACATCAATGAACGAAATATTGATATGGAACTTCTTTAACACATCCAAAAACTTCTTAAACTACTTTGTGTTTCTTCAACTTTTATGGGGATAGGATGAGAGGCACACATTCATTGGCAAGAGCGGCCAGCCTAGGTCATGGAATCTCTGAATTTTAGTTCGATTTATCATGTTCTAACCTTTCAAATCCTTACACTTGCTCCTCGTTAGTACTAGGTAATTTTACAACTGGTCTATTGACTATGATTTCTAACAATTGTACCACATACGTGTAGCAATTACATTAACCCTTTCCTCTTTCGTCCACTTTTGAAGTCTTTGGAGACCGAATTGGGGGTAGATATTCACGTGGTTTTGGAGTTGTCTTTGGATGCGCAGTGTCAATTTGCTCATCTTCAACAACTCTAATGGCTAGCACTTTCTCCTTCGGATCGGTCTCAATGTTTCTTGGTAAAGCACCTTGAGGAGCTGCCCTATTCGAGTTTCCAAACTTTTGATGACTAATGAATTATTTTGAAAGTTTGTTTCGGTCTTTACCAGGAATTGCTCAGTTCTCTGTATATAATGGTCTATTTTTTCATGAATTTACCCAACATCTCCTCAATTGAAGGTTTATTGTTTTGTTGTTGAAACCTAGGTGGTGGCTACTAATTATTATTTTGGTTGTCACCACAAAAGAAAATAGGATAATTACGCCAACCAAAATTGTATGTATCGGTATAAGGGTTGTTCCGTTAACGTTGAAAGTTTTGTACGCGGGTCACTTGCTCTGTTGTATTTTAACCTTCCTTACTATTACGAGCTTTCCCACAAATTTCACAAACTAAGAATTTAGTTTGCATTGCATTTGCCAAATTTGGAATGGACAAATGATCCATCACCTTCTTTTCCAAAGAAGATATTTGTGGTGATAGTCTGGAGATGGCATCTATTTCATGTACACCTGAAGGCTTTTTGTATGTAGATCTTCAGTAGGCCACAATGCTTCACTGGCTACCATGATCTCATATAATTCCTCAACTTTATTGGGTGCCTTTAAGGTTATAGATCCATTTGAAGCTGCATCCCGATATACAACATGCTGGGTTTAAGCCAGTGTAGAAGTACTGAACTTGCAAATATTTCTTAATACCGTGGTTATGACACTTCCTGATCAAGTCCTTTAACCTTTCCCATACTTCGTGAAAACTCTCTAATTCATCCTGCTGAAAAGTGGATATCTCATGTCTTATTTTAGTTACTTTTGACAGTGGAAAGTATTTTGTGACGAATTTTTNCATCTAGGATTCCTCAAACAATGTGATATCTTACACTGGGTAAATCCTTAACCCTTCCCCCTGTTACTACCATACTTTGGAAATTTTCTAGTCATGCCCTTAAAATCTTTTCCATGTTTCATGGAAACTCTCTAAATGAACCTGTTGAAACGTGGATATCTCATGTCTTAGTTTAGTTACCTTCGATGGTGTACTTTGTGACAAACTTATGTAAGAGATCATTCCAAGTCCTAATGCTTGCCCTTGGTAAGAAATCCAGCAATTCTCTTACTCCATCATGAAGTATATATGGGAAGAGTCTCAATTTGATTGTTTCATTGAACACACCATTAAAATTGTGAGATGTCCAACAAGCGTGAGCCATGATTATATGGATTCTCGTGAGATTTCCATCAAAAGATAATCTGTTCCAAAATGGAAGAATGATATATGTCTATAGCTGAAAGTTTCGTTGTCCAAATGCTGGATTCACAGTACTTGGTTGATTTGGAACAACGTTTGGTGCAATGAATTGCCTGAGTGACAAATCATTTTCGTCAATTTCGACCAACTGCTCAACACGTGTCAAATGAACTGCTATTTCTTGTTCTTCCATTATATTTTCTTGTTATTTCTTAAGCCTTTGTTTAAATATTCGTTCGATTTTTGAATCAATTGGTAAGAGATTATTGTTCTCGAATTTCGCATGCAAGAAACCTAAAAGTGATTAAATTAGTCCTCGACAACGGTACTAAAAATTTGATCGATTGATTTTGCAAGTACACGGATCGTAACAAGTAATAAAGTGAATTTTGAGTTCAAGTATCGTACTCAATTTAAATTTTATCATAATCTAGATTCAATCTATATTTATTTAGTTACCAATTATCAAATAAATAGTTTATGTTACTATTAAATTCAGTAAAATTTAATCTAATTTAACAAATTTGTAGATGAATTTTGGGATTTAGTGGTTTGAAATTTCGATTTCATTTAAGTCAATTTAACACTCATCTAATCTAATTTCATTCAGACTCTTTTTCTTACGTATTAACAATTAAATTAGTCAATTTTAGTTAGTAATCTTTTTTGAGCAAAACTAACCCTATTTATGTGCTCGAATTTACTATATTTATATGTAATTTCGTACATATGTACATTCTATTTTTATAATTCAATTATGATTGCATAAACTATAAAAATATCTATCGTTCTCTTATCAAAACTTATGTTACTTATTGTATAAACTAAATAAATATATATCCTCTTAGTCTCAATATTATCCTTAAACATGCAATTGGTGATCGAGAAATTGATGTCAATTTGGCACACAATAAGAAATTAATATATAATCAAATTGCCATGAAATCTATTGAATTAAATAAATATTAACCTAAGCTAACAAGGAATTCGGACTATCAGAATATTAAAATTAAATAACAAAGTGATGAAAAATATTACCGGGTTCATTACAATGAATAAAAAATTTAATCCAAGCAATTGTTGTTCTTGGCACCCAAATTCCAACAATATTCTTCCAAGTCTTCCTTGATTGATTGTATATCTTCCGGCCAATTGTATTATTCAATTTTCAAAATCTCAATTTGATGTACAAATCTAAAGGATTATATAGTGTACCCTTTTATTTAAAAGCAAAACTCATATTTATATACTTTAATTTAGGTCTAAAATCGAGTCCCAAGAAGATACAGAACCATAATGTGGTCAAATTAGGATTTCCTAAATTGCTGGAAAATAATTTGGTCCATGTTTTTCTTGCTTGTCAAAATTGAGTCCTTAGATATTGCAATTGAGGTCCATCAACTTTTAAATGTGACTCATTGATCCTCAACTTCCAAAATATGTCTAACTTTACTCTTTTTATCAATTATTGCTCATTTTCATCCATTCTCATATAATACTGAATTTTCTCCTAAAATAATCAAAAAGCACAAAGTTAAATATCTCGTTCTTAAAATTACTACGAAAAGTCACTTTCGATGGTCAAGAAATTAAAGAATTTTCTAGTTCTTCAATATATATAAATTTGAATTTTAAATATTTTTTCTCATTATCCGAATTGGTCCAATTGATCATGCCAAAATTTTTAGGATATTGAACTACTAGTTAAAACTAATATTTGTTACAATTGTATTTGTGTATTAGAAATTGTGGTACACACATTGGAAACATTACATGTCACCCACGTAAGAAATTAATCTCTCTTCTAGATTATTCAATATATTTGCAAAACTTGATATTATATTAATGTAAAAATTTATTATTATTTTCTTTTTCAGGGAGTTTATATAGAATCAATTAGATTGATGACATACTACAGACCAAAAGTAGGTAAGAGAAATATATTTTCTATTATCACATTTTCATTTATATTAGTCCAATTAATTGTGTATCGATATAATGCAAAATGGACAACAATTTGGAATTTAACTCAATGAATAACTTTTAATCAAAAAGTTCAAATCAAATTTAACAATTTAATTTAATTGGAACAAATACATATTCTTCAAAAATATTATATAGTAATGTAGTATTTCTCCAAGATATTCTTATAAAATATCAATGGTATTCTTTTTTTAAAAAAACTTGTATGTGTAAATTGTACTTCTTTAAAAGCAACAATAGTTAAAATTTTAATTCTTCAGTATTATAAAACATTTTTTTAGAATATTCTAAGTTGTATTTCTTTAGGAATATTCAATATCATATTCTTTTAGATTATTGAAATTCATGACATTATACTTTGTTGGGAGTGTAAACAAAATATTTTTTTGAAATATTGATATGTACAAAAATTTTCTTGAAAACAAAGATATAGCCTCCATTTGGTTCAGATTGAGATCTACTAATAATTTTCAAGTCAAAGTTAACAATTAATTTTAACATATATTTCATGAGATTCACAACTTTTCAATCACATATTTTATAAACTTTTATCATTATTTACTAAAAAACGTGATTTTAATCTACACCAAACAAGGGCATAATATTTTTTTTCAAAAATACATTTATATAAATTGCACTTCTTCCAACAAAAATTATAATTATTCTTCTGGAACATTGATTAGTAAAAATAAATAATTTTTCAAGAATAAAGATACAATATTTTTAAAGAATATTTATGTTTCTTTGAAATGCTCTTTAGGGACAAATAATATTTTACCAGAATATTAGTATATAATTTTGCTTATTAAAGAACAACAACAAATTATTATTTTAAAATGTTAATACTGCAGAAGCAATAGAATAATATTCTATTGAAATACTAATTAACACGATATAAGTTGTGTTTCTTAATAAGTAAACGTGAAATATTTTTTTCTAAAATATTTATAGAATAATAAAATTGTTTTCTTTCAAAATAATAATTGCTTTTATGGTTCTTCATGAAGCATGACACAAATATTCTTCTAAAATATTGATATATAAAATTCATTCCTCTTTGGGAGCAATATAATGTTTTATAAAACATTAATTCTAAATATCAATATTTATAAAACATTATAATAATGTTTTATAAATATTGATATTAAGAAATGTGCAAGACAACATAGTATTTTAGAGTATTGATTTGTAATAATAACACAATATTTCTTATGGAATATTTATTATAAATTGATATCTTTTTAAGAGAAAAAAAAAGATATATATATATATATATATATATATATATATATATATCATTAATCGATATAATCAAATCGAATTACATATATTAATTTGTTGTTATGCAAATAAATTTATGAGATCCTACTCACATTTACTTTTGACCAAAAAAGGAATATTTTTTTTTGCTAACTTAATTGGCAAGAATTTCCTGTTTGTCTTTGAACACAAAGAATAATCACTTTTGATAACTTAGTTGACTAAAAATTTGTGCGATAGCATGTTATAAATATAAGAAGAGATAAAAAGTAATTTAGAAAGAGTCAAAACTCTTGTATAATTTATTGGGAACCAAAACCTCATATTTATAAGATATAATTAGAACTACATGGATACAATCGTCATTCATAAATAGTATTTAATTTATAACAAATTCATTATTCGAAAATTAAATAATGTTGGACAAACCGGGGCTAAAATTTAAACTATGTCGAACGATATCTATATATGACATATTAACTTATATTCTTGTAGTTTGCATTTTAGGTATATCAATATCATGATATGGTTCAAAAAGTGATTAGGGATGTGTGTGATACTCAAAATTAGAATAAGGAAAGTTGGTGTGATTGGTTAAACATAATACACGTCTATGATATTGTCATAAAATTGTGGTAGTATCTTAGATTGTCCCCCTTTTTTAGGTCAGGCTTAGCCTCCTAAATTTGTATTATTTTTCTTTCAATATTAATAGACGTGCATGACCCCCAAAAAAATAACGACATTGTAACATATAAAGGAAAATGGCGGAGCATTAATTACTATAATTTGTAGAAATTTAATTTTTAAATAGCATTAGATAAGTGAATTAGTGGTTTAACTGATGGATCAATCGTTTAACTAGTGGATTATTATTGGATCAAAAGTCTAGTTAAAATATATTTCTTAAATTTAAACATTAAGAACAAATATATATATTAAGTTTAAAAGTTTAAGGTGCTTTTGATTTGATGTTTTCAAGTTGTTTTCAATTTTTTATTTTATAAAATATCCAAAATTTATTTGATATGATATTTTCGAAAACACATTTTTGAAAATAAAAAAGAAGTAAACTTTATAACATAAAATTCAATACACATTTTTGAAGTTTTGAGTCTTTTCAATGAAAATTTTGAAAAAATTCAAAATATGGAAAATAAACATCTAAAAAAATTATTTACATAAAATTCTTAAAAATTAAAAATTCTAAAAAAAAATATTGAAGTTCTAAGAAATAAAATTCTAAACTTCTAAAAATATGATAAATTTTAAAAAAAAAAATTGAAAATAAAATCTAAAATTTCTGAAAAAAAAAATCTGAAAAAAAAGTAATAATTCACTCTTGATAGTTATTTACATAAAAATTCTTAAAAAATCATATATATTAGTCCGTATCATTCTTTTTTTTTAATTCATATATTTTGCCAACTCAATTTATGTTTTACTTTTGTAACGAAAAAAATATTTTAACATTTTTCAACTTAATATAGGGTATTTGACACAAAACACCTACATTTGTTTCTATTGCGGAATATAGGAATGGCAAAAAAACTCGCCAACTCAAGCTCGACCCGAAAAAAGTCGGAGCAGGACCCGGCTCGGGCTCGATTCCACTGAGCCGAGGCTCAGGCTGAGCCCCATTTTGGGGTGTCGGCTAGAGCCCGAGCCACAAGGGCAGTTTAGGCCCGTACAAACCAGCCCCTTAAAAAAATAACATTTTTTTTTAAAATTTACGCTACTGCTGCCTGCACTTATAGGCAGCTAATTTTAGCCCCGCAACAACATTACACAATTTCAAGATTGCCCTTCTTCATTGAGTCTCATTGCCTATCTTTTACAATTACAAGATTTGATCATCGGAATCCATTCTTAGGTTTTACTTAACCAATTTTTATCTTAATTTTAACCTAATTCCAACAATCCCTTACATAAACCAGTTTATGTTAATGATAATGCAGACACTAAGTAGAGAGATAAGCGGAAAGACAACACATCAGGAGAGGTAAATTCTGGCTTTGAATTTGTCTTAGTGAAATACTATCTGATTTACTTGACTAATTGGTGAACGTTGAAGCATTCAAATGTTGATATAAACCAAAACAATAGTACTCACAAAATGTCTTTCCTAAATATTTTCGATTCTTATGATTGTGTTCATTTTGACCTTGAACCACTAATGGGTTTCATAAGTGTTTTCGAGAATTTTAGCTTCAACTAATTCTCATAAAAGCGGCATCACTTCACAATTATATGGGTAACCTCCTATTAAGAGTATTATGCCTTACTCCACTTGATTTAATTAAGTTATATGAATCATTAAAAGTGTTACTTAGACCTTGTTGGGCCCTCTTTAATTTTTTTTAAATTTTTTCTATTTCTTAATTTTAACCACATTCTCCAAATAAAATAATATTACACACAAATCTAAAATTTTCCGTTATCTTTCAACCACACATTCTTCCGTCAATCACTATTCTAAATTTTATAATTTCTTCAAAATGGGGCTAACAACGTGTTAACCTTTTAACAGTCTGCAGAAAGCACTTTGATTATCATATGAATGAGTATGAATTATTTCCTAAATGTTTCGTGGAATTTTCATAACTTAGTTGTCTCATTGACCCAAAATATTGGGATCTCTGGTAAATAAGGTTGGAATACCATTACAAAGATTCTTACGTAGTATGTTATAATCTAATTCCCTTCGATAGGCAATGTATTTGATTTCTTGATAATACTTTCGTAAGCGGATCCACGATATTCTCCTTTGATTTTATGCTTAAATTTGATTCTAATCACAAATGTGAACTTTATGTTGAAGCAAAATTGGTCAAAACACCATTTCATTCAGTTCAAAGAAATACTACACTTTTAGAGTTAATAAAAAAGCGTTATCTGTGATTTAAAATTTGTTTAAACTAAAGGTGGAAAGAAATACTTTATTGCTTTCATCAATAATTGTACAAAGTATTTTTATGTGTATTTGCTAAGAAAAAAAGATGAAATATTAGATATTTTTAAATATTATAAGTCGAAAGTTGAAAATCAGCTTAGTAAATGAATAAAGAATATTCGAAGTGATAGAGGAGGAGAATAAGTGACATCGTTTGAAAATTTTTGTTTCGAATATGGAATTATTCATCAAACAATGGTACCTAACTCATCTCAATTGAATGGTGTTGTTGAACGTAAAAATCAAATTCTTAAGGAGATGATGAATTCAATGTTGATAAGTTCGGACATATCCCAAAGCATGTTGGAGGAAGCTATACTTTCTACAAATAACATTCTAAATAAGAAACCTCTAAAGAAAATGGATGAAACTCCATATGTTCCTTTTTATAAACACTTGAAAGTGTGGGAGTATTTGGCTAAAGTTGAAATACCAAAGCCGAAATAAGTGAAAATTGGGCCTAAGACAATTGCATATTTATTGGATACACCAATAATAGTAGTGCATATCAATTTCTTGTTCATAAGTCTGACGTTCAAGAATACATGAAGATAACATAATAGATCAAGAAATGCTTCATTTTTCAAAAATATCTTTCCGTGCAAAGACAAGGAAAATGTAAGTTCAATTAAGCGAACTTTTGAAACTACAAATGGTACTTCTATAAATGATGAAAAACCAAGATGTAGTAAAAGGGTTAGAACATCTACTTCTTATGGTCTTGATTTTCTAACCTACAAGGTAAAAAAATGATCCAAAAATGTTTTGTGAAGCAATGTCTTGGAAAGAAGCCATCAATAATAAAATAGATTCTATAATGCAAAACCATACATGGGAGTTGATCGATTTAACACTCAGAAATAAGTCTTTAGGGTGTAAGTGAATTTTCAAAAAGAAATTGAAATCGGATGGATCCATTATCAAGGCTATAGGCAAAATGAATGACTTGATTTCTTTGGTATTTACTCACATGTGACTAGAATCACTTCAATAAGGTTGTTGATTGCAATCATGCATTGCATAACCTTCAAATTCATTAAATTGATGTGAAATTGGCATTTTTAAATGATAAGTTGGAAGATGAAATATACATGGAGCAACCTGAAGTGTTCTTTGCTCTTAACTAAAAATGAAAAGTTTGTAAACTCGTTAAATTCCTATGTGGGTTGAAGCAAGCTCCAAAGCAATGACACCAAAAGTTTGACAAAACTATGTTGTCAAATGATTTTAAAATTAACGAGTATGACGAGTGTGTATACATAAAATATACACCTAAATCCTATGTAATTGTATTTTTAAATGTGGATGATATGTTATTATGGGCAATAGTCACAAAATAATACTAAACACAAAGAAAATGTTAACGAAACATTTTGACATGAAGGACATGGGTATGGTAGATTTGACTTTAGGGATTAAGATCTCTAGAATATTTGATGGAATTGTACTTTACCGATCGTATTACGTTAAGAGTATACTTAAGAGATTTAATGTTCCAGCAAGAACCCTTATTGATTTAAGACACTTAGTCAATAATAAGGGTGAATCGGTGTTTCAACTAAAGTATTCATATATTATAGGAAGTCTAATTTATATTAGAAACTGCACTCGACCGGATATAGTATTTGCCGTGAATAAATTTAGAAGATTCATAAGTAATTTGAGCCATGATCATTGGAAGGTTTTGAATACGGTTCTTAGGTATATAAAACATACCTTAACCTTTAGATTGCACTTCACAAAATATTCTGCGATGTGTTAGATTTGAGCTGTTTTATGTTATTGGCAAATTTTGTGAACAAAGGGACTTAAATGTATAGGTTGTAAAAGTTCAAGGAGTAATGTGCAAATAGTTCAAAAGTTAGTTAGTAGGTTTAGGGTTTCGAATTTGGAACAAGGAGGAAAACGACGCGAATTTTTGCTGGACTGTCGACAAGGGTTGGCTCGAGCTACAAAAGTAGAAACATCGTCGCTAGACTGACGCCCCTCCTTCGCTCAAGCGACTGTGCTGTCCGAAAAATTTTTATTTCGCAATTTAAAGGCTTTTTCCCCGGTCCATTCGTTTTCCAACCCATCTATAAATACCAAAACACATATGAACGCGAGTCGAGTTGGTTGAACATTGAAAGAGCTTCATCTGTGAGAGAATTATCATATTCCATTTTTCAACCTCCATCCATTGTGATTATTTTGGTGAGAAAAATATNTCAAGATCCAAGTCCAAATACCAAAAACCTTTCTTTCTACATATCGGTCAGAGTTCTGAAGATTGAACGAAGTTAACAGGAGTTCCTCTCTGTGAAGAATAGGTCGTTCTTCATGATCCACATGAGATAAACGAATCTACAAGGCTTGGAGTACTGCAGAGTAGCAGATTCCACTGAGAGATTTGGCAATAACAGCTAAGGATTGGTGCAGGGGAGCACGGGATCCGCGGAGAGCTGTAGGAGTACAGTTGGGTGATCAGATAGTACGGATCGTCTAGTCTGATAAACTGTAAGTTGTTATATTCGTTTATAATGGATTGACTGGCAAAGTACTCAGAGTTTTTCCCAATTGGGATTCTCAGTGATCATCTTGGTGTTGATTTACTGCTTTCATTTTGTTTATTGATTGATCATATAAATTGCGGTATTCAAAATTAGGACTAATATGACTTACATGTTTAATCATCTAGAAAAGAATTAAAAAGTGAATTGTTGTTATTTAATTCGTTTGTATTTTTAAATTTCGCATATTACACCTATTCACCACCTCCTCTCCCCCATCTAGGTGTTGTTAGAGTCGAACTTGCATTTTTCATGATACGAATTGGATATTCGATATAAAAGATTCCAAATCTACTAGTGATTATATCTTTACCATTGATGAAGTTGTTGTGTCTTGGAAGTCCACAAAGCAAATCAACGATAGAATCAGAATTTATAGCTTTAGACAAAACAGGTAAATAAACAGAATGGCTTCGTAACTTTTTTTAGGATATTCCATGCTGGCCTAAACCAGTATTTGCAATAGATATATATTGTGATAGTCAATTGATTATTGAAAGGGCACAAAACAGTATATATAATGGTAAGTCTAGACACATACGTCATAGATACAATACCATTAAGCAATTGATCTCAAATGGTATTACCTCCATTGATTATATCGGTATCACATTTACATTCATAAGTTCATGCACATATTTGTAACTTGCATGTCCTAATCGACTATGTCACAAGCAAGACAACTCAAGTGTATAAGCATAATTTAAACTTTTATTAATAATGATTTGCTTTGGTATAATAGTAAGAACGTTCATTTTGAACATTCCATCACACGAGTATCATTTTCCAACATACAACTCATTCTTAGTGAATACAGATTTATCGGATACAAATACAAATTCAAAGTCATTCTTGCTAAGTAAAGACCCGGATACATGGTTCTAACGTATGTTCAATACATGTAGGACATTGTTGATGATGAGCACTTTGCAGCAAATCATCTTCAATGTAACTTTTCCTTAACCTTTAACCTTAGAACTTGCAGAATTTCCCACGAAGAGTTGTTCTCCAACAAATTCTTTGTAGTTGAAAATATTGTCTTGTCTGCATAAATGTGGTGGATACCACCAGTATCAACATACCATTCACTTGGATTTTCAATGTTGTTACATTCAGAAACAACCGCAGATAAATTCATCTATTGTATCCCTTCAAATATGGTGTCTCCTTCAACTACATTTGTTTGTACATTCTTCTTAGACTTTCGACATTCACTAGATCGATGTCCCACTTTGCCATAGTTGTATCAATTGCCTTCGAATTTCTTAGCTTTCTTGGTGTTGTCTCCTTTTAATGCATCACCCGAGATCTTGCGCTTTTGTTGATCCTTGAACCGGATTCCACAAAACTAGCTCCAAGTTGAACAATAGATTTCTTTTCAATCTTTCTATTGTCTTCTTCAATCCTCGATCGAACAATAAGTTCTTATAAATTCATCTCTTTGTGCTTATGCTTGAAATAATTTTTGAATTACTTGCATACAGGAGTGAGTTTCTCGATGATAGCAGCAACTTGGAATGATTCACTCAACGTCTTCTTCTACGCATGAATGTCATGAAGTAAAACATGTAGTTTTTGCACTTGACTAATGACGGTTTTGGAGTCTATCGTCTTGTATTCAATGTATTCTCAGAGAATGAAATTTTTCATGCCGCATCCTCCGTCTTGTGCTTTTTCTCCAAAGAATCCCAAAATTCCTTAGTGGATTTTATTGCACTATACACACTATATAGCGTATTGTCCAATCTATTTAAGATGTAGTTCTTGCATAAGAAGTCCGAGTGCTTACAAGCATCCAATGCAATAATTGATTCTCGATTTTTTGCTTCTTCTTGTACGACATGAGGACCTTTGGTTAGGTACCTTGCCAAGTTCAAAATAGTGAGATAGAACATCTTTTGAAATCCACATCATTGAATTTCTCCAATTTCTTTCCACGTGAAATTTGAGTAGTTTGAATTGACATAGCCAACGGTAGAAAGGCATTTGTTACCTGATTTGGTATGGCGAAACCATATTATTTGTACCATTTGTTGTTTGACTCGTATTAGTCTTAACAGTATTCATTTCTATTACAAAAGCAGAAGTTCAACATTAAAAGAATCAAGAACGGAATAGCACTTATGCTTATTCTAAAAGATGAAGAGAATTGATTTTTGAAATAAACAAAAAAATGGAAATTCATCTTAAACTTGTTGGGGGGAATTAGTGTATATTGTTTTGAAAGTGTATAAAACTTTTGAAAAAAGTTTAACAATGCAGAAAATTTGTTAAACAAAAGGAGAATGGAAAAAGCAAAAGATGGAAAACTAGGGAAAAAATGAAAACAAAGATCTGAGACAAATGTTTAACACTTTGTCCTTAAAACGAATTTACTCCGCAACGGTGCTAACGGAAGTTTAGTAATCATCTCCCAAGATACAACTGAGAACTCCTTGTAGTAGAAGCACTTCAAACCACAAGGCCAAAGCGAACTGAAAATAGAATTTCTCTCTAGTCAAGAATGGTTTTATATGCAAGAAAGTGAGTGATTTTGCAAGAGTTTTTTATGCAAGAATCATGTAAAAGGGTATGGAATGACTTAATGGCGTCCAAAGAGTCCAATTTACAAAACGTATGGGTTTGTAGCCGGAGAAACACACCCTAAAATTTAGCATGTTTTATGAAGGTCACAGCCATTCTCGCCGCTCGCTTTTCGTCTGCTTCGCCGCTCAAGTGCTCAAAGTAGGGATCTGGAGCTCTCTTAGCGCCAGATTACCGCTAGAGTGGCAATCTTTTATAGCCAAAAATCCATTTTTTTCTTCTAATTTGGCCAATAATTTATCATTCATTTGAAATTGGTTTTGAGATTTCAAATATATTATGGTCATCTACTCGACGAGTAGAACAAGTTAGTATATTCACTTTCATGATTTAACTATCGAAACTCATCCAAATACTAGGTCGAAGTTGACACAAAGTCACTTTTCTTAGATTTTACTTAACCAATTTTTATCTCAATTTTAACCTATTTCCAACAATTAGTATATAGTGTATACATGTGTGTAAATCAAACGGATGACGACAATATCATCAATTTATAATAGCTGTTAATAGTTATCAACTTTGATCACTAATGGACTACGAAAAAGCCATTGATGTTAGTGACCCGAGCTTCTCTCTTTTTATCAAAGAACTATTAATAATCGTCTATAATATAAGGGTGTCTGTCTCTCCCAGTAAGATTGTTCACAGAAATTAACAGAAATAGCACTAATTTAGCTTCTATTATTGTAGAACATTTTTGTATACTTTCATTGTAACACAAGTGAAAATATCATTTCAAAGTGGAAGAACGATTTTCAAACTCGTTATTGTTTTATACAAGTTCTTTTTGTGACTAACATGAGGTAATACTTTGATAAGAACCAGCATCGTTGAAAGCTTTTCTTTAAATTTGAAATTCACTTATGCAGATCATAATTACATTTACTGTTATTCTGTACGCAATAATAGTCACTACTATCAGTGATTAATAAGAATTATACGTTCAAATCTTATTTATAGTTATTATCCAATCATATGAGTAATGCTTTTAGTCCTCCTTGTTTGCATTGAGAGTTGGAGACGAGATGAATTTATTTTGTTTAAAATTTTATATTGAACTGACTACTAGCCCGTTAAATCCAGATATTAGGAAGAACTTCGATAGTTGAAATAAGGAAGACTAGCTAGAAATCCTTATCAGAGTGGAGGGACTCAGATTCTAGGGAGAAAGTTAGCTTTAATAATTAAGGTCTGTAACCAAAAACTTCATAAGAAAATTAAAAATCAAATTCAAGCCAAACCAACTTTATGAAGTTTACAATTAGTAGAGTAATAATTGATAAAATACACATGAATGTAAAATAGTTACTAATTTTCCATTGTAAGATCATTCATATCTCTAGTAATGGCGGGGATGCAGCTTGAACTCCTAAGAATTCCTCCCTTCTTTGTTGCAGCAGCATTATCTCTAGCACCCATTGATTTGCTTCTTTGAACAGAGAAGAAGTTCTAATCTCTCATGGCTTCAGCTTGATAAAGAATTGGATAAGCCCTCCCAAATTTGTTAAACCTAACGCATGCATGCATATGAGAATTCAATGCTTCCTCTCTATTTCCACCATTTTTATCAGTTTCTTCTTTAACTGCTTCAGAGCAAAGCCCACAAATCCACTTCCCGGAGAACTTATCACGTATTTGGCCTACATACTCAGGAGTGCATTCTTCGGTCATGCCACAGCATTCGCATTTCGCATCTTCAATTTCAGAAATCGGTGGTAGACTTTGCAAATCTGCAGCCTCTTTGCTTAGCTCGAAAGATATGTCAGATATTGTTCTTTGCAGGTTAGTGCTCTTCGACGGCTTGCACAAGTTTACGGTATTGGAAGAGTTCCTAACAATGACCTCTCCATGTGGTGCCATGATGATGATGATGATCTTCAAGCCTCAAGAAACCCTAATATGATGATATTGTTAAGGCTCAAGAAACCCTAATGAGAACTGTGACTTAAAAAGTTATATAGAAAGAATCAGTGTATTGAAAATACTTGAAAGCTTCTGTTGGATGAATAAGTGATCATATAAGTGGACCTATTTATAGTTGTAAATTTGCCTTATGAATTGGGAAGATTAAAAAGAACATTTAGTGGACCATGGAAACTCCCATGTCACTGTACAACTTTCACTTGGACAGTCCTGAATGTGCTAGATTTTTCATCAGAATCTGTGGCTTGAAACAAGAGTGTTAATTGGATGAATATCTTTTTTCATTTTCAAGGAAAGCATGTTTTCTTTATAGTTATTTTAGAGTGAGACTTGGATTCACGTGTTTTTGTTATTGATCTTTGTCGACAACACTTGGTGAGTATAGCTTCACAAAGAGAGTATCTTAACATTGAGAAAGTCTTTATTATCGAGAACATGCTCAAGGAAAGAATTCGTCACCATCAATCAAAGAAAAACAAATGGCAATGAGTAATTGGGTGTCCATACTTTTTTTTTGGTTGGGCATTACATGATATGTTGGTTAAAAATTTGGGCTATAGCCGAGTCTTGAATTTGGCACATAATTTTTTTTGTTCTTTTAATTCATAAAATCAGTTCAACAATTTCTTTTTTACTTATTAAAATTAAACTAAAAACAAAATAGCTCACCTTAAAATGCAATCGTAGTTTCGCCTCTAGCACGACATTTATATTACTAGTTAATTTGGAATAACTTTTCATATAATCGTAAAACCTGAGTATTAATATGAAAAGGATAGATATGGTTTAGTAATTTGAAATCGATAAAATTGCGCAAAGTTGAGATTGTGAAGGGTAAAAATCCAAACATAAACATTAAAACAAGGGCTTTGGCGAGTACTTTTAACAATATTGACTTTATAAAATAGAGCATCAAGACTTGATACAATATCAAACTCTGAAAGGCTCAATTGACCACGTCGACTGATCCATCTAAAGTGTAAGTGAGTGGACGAATTGTAAGATTGATATTCTCAAAAGATTCATCATCTCGTGAGAACGTATTAAAAGTAAAAAATCGTTTAGATATGTATAAAAATAAAGATGAGTCACTTCTCTTTAAAAGAATGACCTTCTAAGACGACCACTCTCAATACGGATTTCAAAATATAGTTTTCATGTGTTTTTCTTTCACAAGAAATTATTGCAGTAGAAATTAGCTTTGTTCATAAAATAAAAATATAGAACAAGTTGCTTGGTTTCACATGACTAATGTTTTAAACCACATAATAAAATTGATTTGAAGAGTCACAAGCTTCTTGAAATAAAGAAAAGTGGTTTATGGTAACTTTAGCCTTTCATGCTTGCAAATCGTTAAAAATTTCGACCTTTTAGCGCTTGGGTTTAACTGTATCATCAATTCTCACATGACTGATAGTGACTCATCAAATCTCTCTCTCGTTAAAATTTTTAGAAATCGTAAAAGAAGAATTTGTGGCGTAAAACAAAATTTAATGATGTCTTCAAAATTTTTAAAATAAGAAGCGTCTCTATAATATGATAAGGTGCTATGATTACACCACTGTTAGTGAATAACATTACTATTTATATGGCTCATATGCTCCATTACTTCGAAAAATTACCAAATTCAGAATCAATAATTGAAAACCATCAATCATATTGTTGAGGTGTACAATGGATCGATTGCTTAATGAATAATAATAAGGGATAATTGCAGCAGCGGTACCAAACCTTTCATTTAGTAGCAGACTTTGTCCAAACCTTAAATTTGTGTCACTCACGGTACCAAACCTTCCATTTTTGCCACCAATAGTATCAAATCTTTCAAAATGTCTGCAGCTGAAGTCCAAATGAATGGTTTCTGTTAGTTTGACCGTTAGTTGACCAAATAATTAACTTTGACAATAATGTTGATTGATTTTAAAAGGTTAAAATGGTAATCTCATATTTTTTTAATAATAAAATAACCAAAATCAAATAATTAAAATTAAAAATTAAAAATTAAAAATTCATTCCACTTTCTTCTTTTCCACGCACCCTCACCCCAACCCAAATCTGCAAATTTGGAAAATCAACATCTTCGAATCCATGACGTTAGAAACATGTCGCTCAATTATGTAAATCTACGTAGACCGGGTTAGAGATTTGGACTTAACAACCGATCAGAAATGGAGCTCCTAGATAAAAATATGGATTTCCTGCTAAATGGTCCGTCGAAGAGATTATCTTGCCCAAAGAGGAGAAGAAAAGATATTAAAAAGGGGTTTGGGATTTTCTGTATGACGTCTAAGCAAGTTTCTGGTAAGGTCCATTTCTTGCTGCTAATTTGCGAGGGCGTTTGTGGCGATCAATGCAGCCTCTGTGTGAGTGATTTGCGATCGTCGGTACGATGGAGGAGGGTGGATTTTGGTTCGTTTGGTTGGGGTTGAGTGAGGGTAAGTGTAGGGATGGGAAGAAGACAAACTGTTTTGGATGAAGTTTTGGGTTTTTGATTTCATGGTCAATCAAGATGAAGTTTTGGGATAAATGCACAAGCAGAGTTCTTAGAGCCACTGTCATTGTAGCAGAGCACACATTCGGTTCTAGGACTCCATTCCGGAGCTTATTGAAGCATTCTCGAAGTTTCAAACCCAGATTTGCAGATTTGGGGTGTGGAAAAAGGTGGAATGAATTTTTTATTTTAATTATTTGATTTTGGTTATTTTATTATTAAAATATGTAAATTTGTCATTTTAACTTTTCAAAATTAGTCAGCATTATTGTCAATGTCATTTATTTGGTCAACTAACGATCAAACTAACAGAAATCATCCATTTAAACTTTAACTGCAGACATTTTGAAAGATTTGATACCGTTGGTGGCAAAAATGAAAGTTTGATATCGTGGGTGGTACAAATTAAAGGTTTTGACAAAGTTTACTGCTAAATGAAAGGCTTGGTACCGCTACTGCAATTATCCCTAATAATAATAATAATAATACACCAAAATTTTATTTCTAGTCCATCTCAACGAATGCAATTAGATAACCCCAGTAGTGATGACTCGATCTCAATCCTAATCTAAATATCCAATGACTCGTCGAGCTGCATTTCATTTTTTATTTTCAACGAAAATTTTAACATTTTATAGACGCCGATGCCACATTTCTATAGGATTTTCATGTTGCTCAACATAGTTTCTTTTCTTTTCTTTTCTTTTCTTTTCTTTTTTCCCTTTTTCTTTTCTAAATTTTATAAATATACCACAAAGTTTGTCATTTATCAAGTCCAACCCAGCATACCAAATAAGCAATTTTTAGAAAGTAAAATAAGAAAATACAAAAATAGCAGCTAATAGAAAAGCAAATGAAATAGCCAAAAGAGTGTGATAACTGAGGAGCCAAACTAAGCAACAGTTTTTAAGGTTCTATACCAAGAAAAGCAGAGTACGAGGAAATAGCAATCCTTTTTTGAGTACTTTGTTGTTCTGGTTCCTCTAATCCACGCCAATAACTTTACACGAATGACCAGTTTACGAACATAAAGCAGATGCAATGGGCATTTTCGTCTTCATTCAGAACTTTCCAAGCTACTGCACGTTCGTAAGAGACGGGCCTCCCCATGCTCGACAGACAGATACCACTTTGAAGACATGCAAAACCCTGTTAACAGAAAGTACCAAGATCACAAATAAGCTCCGGAACTTTACCAAAAGTACAAGTCAAATTAGACAAGACTGTTCCCAAGTCCAAGATATCGAGAAAAAACAAAAAAGGAGGGTAATGATTGAGGGAAGGATACGAGCACACAGTACACATTTTAGTCGTGTATTGAGTTTTTTAATTTTTTAAAAAAATTATAATTGACAAAGTGACAATCATATCAACAATGGTTCAGATGACAGACGTCGATCGTGTGATATGGGCAGAAGTTTATTGGTTTCAATTGCTAAAAAGTCCGAATAGCATATTGTACCACTTCCTGCAATACAACCCATTTCATCTATAATTGGCATGTATATATTCAATCGGGGAATGACCGACCTGTTGCATTATTTGTGGGAACTCGGAGCAGAGATTTTTCCTTCCATGATCATCAAATATCTTTTCCAGAGATATGTCTTGAAGCGCAACTAAGGTTGTCTCAAGCATATCAAGACCAGCCTGGTTTGCAAATGTAAACACCGGCATTGCCTGCATAATTTTTGAAGTGAGATAAAATCGAAAACTATGAAGTTATGGGAAATAAAGGAGTAATGAGACTTCAAAATATACATGGTGCTCATTTTATCTATGAAGTCATGCATGTTTGGCAAGGAAGGTAGGATGTTACTGGACACAACTAAGAAAGAAAAAGAAGCTAAAAATCTCGTTTATTGTATTGTCCAATCCCATTGAGTTCAACACACCAAACATGCAAGTTCAAGTAAGGAACAAAGCAGCTGAGTTGCTTGTTAATAATGGGTACAAAATGAAATCCTTCAAGATGCTACAAGCTAGAGACTTCAATGGAAAGCCTATGGGGCTGATAATACAGGATAAATGGGGAGTTCCATATTTGAGTTGGATAAATTGATCCTCTTATGTATGTCATCCTTTTTACAATTCCTTGCCTTTAACTGTATAGATTGTAAGATGTTTGTATCTAGTTCGTTGGAGATAACGTTAGTTTGTATCTAGTTCGTTGGAGATAACGTTAGTTTGTATCTAGTTCGTTGGAGGTAAGGTTCTTTAATGTTCCCCTCCATGCAGAACATATGCATATCAATATACTAGGGTAGGGGGACAATGCCAAACCCTCCATTCACCCTTAAATGAGTGGAATAAAACCTTCCACCCAAGTCTGAATGAACTTTAGAAAAGATTAAAAAAGAAAAAGAAAAAAAAAAGAACATGCAAGAACGATCAAGTTCCTAAAATGGAGTTGCATCTTGCAATAAAATGCTTTTATACACAGACATGATATGTAACTCACAAAAATTATGACTGCAGATGAATTGTTCAAACAATGAACTGATAAACTAAGAGTGGCAATCTATGTAAAGCTTCTGATAATTATTTTTCTTGCAAGAGAATTGGATGGAAAAGAAAGGAAGGAAACCTGGAATCAGAAACTTACCTTAATGGAGCAGCATATAATAGCATCTGAGTGATTCCACAGAGCTTTGAGGATCGATTCACTCCCTTCACTGGCAGACTTGAGAAGATCAACACCCATATAGCTCCTATCAAGATGGAGAGTAAACGGACTAAATCAATCAAAATGCCACAAGGTTCAGAAAAGCATTCCCCTAAAGTTTGTCTAGGTCATTTGCATTCTCAGCACAACCTTGGGCCTTAGATTTCTCTCACAACATCTTCACTGTGAAATCATATATTGCGAAATCAAACTGACAAATGTGAATCATGTTGTAAGTGGTACCTGTAACTTTGGCAGATCCAACGAGCAAGAGTATGTGCTTCAGGAGTTCCAAGTGGTGAGCGAAGACTAGCTTGCGGACCCAGGTGAGAGGGAGAAAGAGCTAATGCAACCCGTTGAACTGATGATATGATGCTACGTACATACTGTCGGGCGAACGATGCAACATGATCTTGCATGTGGCTTTCAAATGCAAATTCAAATGCAATTGTCATGACGGATCTTGTAGCGCCACCGGTAACAGCAAGGTCATTTGATGCTTTATTTCCTGCTGTTCCAATTTCGAGAGCAGAGGCAAGGTCCAGGGTGCGATTCGGACTCGAAGCTTCCTATGTTGCATTGCAAAATCATATAAATAGAAAGAAAGAAGTTCTAAAGGGATTTGGGAAATTAATAATGGAATTAATCAAAGACCATTCAAGGATCAATCAAATAAATAATCAAAATCCTTTATTTGAGATGCAAATTTGCTTGTGTATAATTTCATAGTTGTCCATCCACCCATTCTTGAACGATATTGTAACTTAAAGTCTTTAATCACTAGAATCCAGATTTTCCCTCAAGGTATTCACACAACTGATCATCCTGTCTTAAGCCTCAAAATCAAGTCCTAACCATCCATCAGTTCATCAACTACTCTTCAGAAATATGTTACTCGTCATAACATTCTAATTGGAGAATTTCTACTTTTTTGTCACTCACTTTTAGAAATTCCTACTTAATGATGCAGCTGTACAGCATTGAAGGGTCAATCAAGAAAAAAAATCAAAATCATTGCTTTGAGATTTGAATTAATTTTTTTCCCCCACATTATTCTATTCGGCCTATTTGATGGATACAGATGCAACAAATTCATTCATCGGTAGAACTCAGTTCTCTTTGAGTCGTGAAGAGTAACGAATACAAAATACAGAAGTTGTACATGAACACTCACCTTGCCAGAATCAAGAGGAATGATGCGGAAACCAGATGGCAGGAGAGGAGCATCATCAGCAAAAGAGGCATCAATAGGGGCAAATATTAGTTCGGCACATGTGCCGACTGCATTTTCATCTATCCCACTACAGAGCTGCAAAATTACAAAGAGATGGGACACTGAATGGACAGGCAAGAAAATATACTACACAACATATTATCAGTGTTTTAGAATGCAATCACAGGACAGACTTGAGGGAGGACTTCCCAGGGTTAACGACATGGGGAAGTAAGAATAATTGCGAGAGGCAAAAACCCAGAGTTCTCGGGCACTTTTTTGCACTCAAATTAGATTCTCATGATCAGAAAGTATGTTGCGACTTTAGAAGTCTCCACATATGAATAGGATACTTTGTCAACCTGAAGTCAAATTCAATTGCCAGATTTCACAAAAGAAGAAAGAATCCAGAGCAATTTTTATTATACACAAGTCCTATAAAAGAAAGGATATGCTAGCAAATAGTCACTCTTCCTTCAATATTTGAAGGCCTGAAATTGTACATGTTACTATTTTTAAATATAGTTCACTTATCTTTTACCACAACCCAGGTTAAAAAACACGAGCGCTGAACTTTGAACTTTTTCTTCATGTTCCAGAATCGTGGTGCAAATTTTATGATCTTAGCCAATAACTATTTATCATTCACAGTCATTCTTTTCTTTTCATTTCGATATTAGCAGCTGGATTAAAGTTTGAAGTTTGGGTTACTTTAACTTTTCTTTCTTTCCCATATGATTCGTACAAACACGTGCAAATGCACATGTAGAAGACTACAACAGAACATATCTCCGCATGAGTAACTCTGGCGTTGTATAAGCAAGATCCAGCTGAAACTTTCTCCAGAACAAAGAAAGCCTACAGATTAGCCATCTCAAATATCATTTAGTAAGTGAAAGATATTTATAGGACATTCAGCTCAACCCTTGTTGCTGTATCTTTTTACATAAATGAAAAACTTAGTATTCAGAATTAGAAATCAAATCCAAAAAAGAAGAAGAGGAATATGAGAGCGTCTATGGCACGGAAAAGAGTAAAGAAAAAAAGCTTTTTATTCTCTAAAAATAAGCCAAAATGATTTCTTACACCCTAAAAAGGTTAAAAAATCGTCCTTCTCAGAATAATGTTCTTTCCTAAAATAGAAGGGCTTTACATGTATAAGAAATATAGTCAGCTCCACTAAGCATTCATTTTCTACTTATTTTACCTTAAATTGTTTAAAGAAACACGCGAAACAACTTAGGCCCCAGCTTTTGTTTTAATGCTACCCCCTTTAAGTTTCATGCAAGTAACCATGCTGAGTGAAAAAACACATTCTATCCATGCCCCTGTTTAATATGCTTCATGAGGCAACACAAATACTATTCACATGGATGGACATAAAACAGAGATGAGGAAACAATATTTACCTGCAAGAGGAACACATCCCTAGGCAGCATTGCATCTTCAGGAGAATGGCCAACACCTTCCAGCTTGATGACCTCCAGCAGCTATTAAGCATAAACGAAATATATAATTTATATTGGACCGTAAAAGGCCAGAAGTGAATGAGGCTCGCATTCTAAAAACACTAATATAAATCTATGATGAAAAGAAATTCAAATTACTTGCCTCTCCATGCTCAATAGTCTGAGCCAGAGGAAGGATAACTTGACCCCCAAAAGAACCAACTTGGGACCCTAAAAAGGTACAAGGACCAACTTTAACAGCAGCAGCTGAGTAAGCATCAACATTGTTGTCTGCCCATTCTGACCTGTGCTCCCTCAAAAACCTGAGTAGTATTGCGGGAGGCACATTCTGAAGCCCAAAGAAGAGAATGAATAAGCAAATTATACCATAATATAACATGTGAACAAATATTAATTTTCAAATTTTGGAGACCAAAAAGTAAGCAGAAACTGCAAAGGCGTGCCTTGTATTTCAAGGACAAAAGTCGGTACTGGTCACCAGAAATATCAAACTCGATTCAAAATGGTTGTCACTAGTAAGATTTAAAACATATTTCTACCTAACAAAGAATGCATCTGCTATCACTTCTGTCAAAGAATTACTGATGCCGAGGGCAGGAGGCATTGTAACTTCATGTTCAAATGATTACTAGAGAAATTTCATGCATGGAACACATTAAAATAGTATTGGAACTTTCAAACCTCCTATCAATCGAAAACCAATTTCACTTGTTTGACGTTAATTTTTAGCAGTAAAGATAATGCAGTTAGTTTAGATTGGAAAGAAACTTTTTACATGAAATGTTAGCAAGCATCATAGCACTAAAGAACAACTTGCAATTCAACTCTACATAAACATCATATCAAACTAGCATATACATGGTTGTATATTAAAAATTCTTTACAAACCATATCGTATTTATATATGCTTTATTGCATATATCTAAAAAAATCTTTACAAACCATACAGGACATGTTTGATAAGCAATATTAGATGGTATAATGCATGAAAAACTTCTTATACTTTCTTATTACGGCCCAATACAGTATACTCTACCTTAACAAACAAGCTAATAATGTGAACATATGCTTATATACCATATTTACAAACCATAACATGTCTACATAAATATGCCTATATGTAGTTTATTTATCTACAAACTTCACGTATTATGTGTGTATATAGATTAGGTAGTACTATTATTCTTGCTAACCATTTTTTCATACAAAATTATGTCCTCTTTTGTGTTCCAGCAAAGCGGTACATGTTTGGTAATATGTGCCACATTTCTTGCATTGTACACCATTCTCCCATCAAACTATAGTGAGTCAAGTGGTTGTGATAGGAAGCTCTTAGGAATGATTTAATTCATTGATCTTATTGAGAAAACTTTAAAGAAATGGAAACTTTCAATCACCGAGTGAATCAGAAACCAAATTTAGAAATAGCGTAATGACAATTCTATGTGATCTAGATCCCATCAGTACCAAACTTAAAAACGATAATAGCAAAATAATGTTTTAGTATGAAGTACCATAACCTTCATTTATATATGAAAAACAACTCAACGTGTGGACAATGCTTACCTGTAAAAGCATAGATGCTTTGGCACACAGGACTGCATTGCAAACGGATGCAAATCCATTTGTGAAAGAGAGATTTAAGCCCATTAATTTTTCAGGATTAGAGTTCACCACAATAGTGACATCATCCAAGCCATCGTTACCCATCAACGACCACCCCTCATCACTAAACCCGTTGAGAGCCTCATTAAATCCCCTATCAAAAGGATTAGTATAATCAATACAAGTTAACAGAATGAATTCACCAAAATAAGTAGAATACCCTACCTGCTCAACCTGTGGCCAAGTGCTCGTAAAGCTGCAGGCCGTCTGCCCCAGTTGGTTACGCTAGACTGGGAAACATCCTGAGCAATCTGCCTAAGTTGGCGCAGTGCCTGCATTAGGAGGCAGAAGCCAAGCAAGAAGAAACAAAATAAACCATTATAAACGTCAGCCTTATTGATATCAAAGTGCTGTAAAGTGCCGTAAAAAGTAGAACATTCGTACCGCAATTGTGGTCTTTTGAGCGAGCATTGTTGAAGATTCGTAGAGAGGGCGTAACACCTCAGGAACGCTCCATGGCTTTTAAACAAAATAAGAACGCCCGCGAACATAACAGAGCACAGATAAAAAAAAATAAGCATGTGCAATTGGATGTATTTAATATGTTCTAAAAAGTTCGTTACTCTCAGTTTTTAACCCACTTTCTAAGATTTGTAAAAGCTTGATAATTTTTTAGATGTGTCATCCAATATGACATTACCATCTGCTATTCACATATGGATTTTCAAACGGCACGGATTTTCAAAACACTTGTATGTTAGCTTAGTGTCTCCTACAAATTGAATTCATTTACGACATATTGTTTTAGAAGAAGTGGAAAGTCGGCGGAACCGTTAAATCATGGATGCGGTTGTAAAATGTTGGAGAAGGCGGAAACAACTTTGGATAATTGAACCTCCGCCCTCACATGGTCTAATTAAATAACCACTTGGCAACATTTCAGCTCTCACAACGCGCAATTGGATGTATTTAATCTATTCTAAAAAGTTCGTTACTCTCAGTTTTTAACCCACTTTCTAAGATTTGTAAAAGCTTGATAATTTTTTAGATGTGTCATCCAATATGACATTACCATCTGCTATTCACATATGGATTTTCAAACGGCACGGATTTTCAAAACACTTGTATGTTAGCTTAGTGTCTCCTACAAATTGAATTCATTTACGACATATTGTTTTAGAAGAAGTGGAAAGTCGGCGGAACCGTTAAATCATGGATGCGGTTGTAAAATGTTGGAGAAGGCGGAAACAACTTTGGATAATTGAACCTCCGCCCTCACATGGTCTAATTAAATAACCACTTGGCAACATTTCAGCTCTCACAAAGTTCTGCACAGGTGGCATGCTTGGACCATTTTGAGTATTGCAAAGTGATCTTTCGCAGACCTAAGTATTTCATTGGAGAAACTGATTAACTTATGCCATCAATTGATAAATGAGACATACTAGAATTTAAAGATCACACCATCAGTCATAGAGCATCTTTAGCTAAGCTTAAAAGGTTTACATTTAGTAAATAAGTTCTTGATTGATCATAATTGAAATAAACAAATTGGTACGGCACAAAGTTAAGAGTTACTTTAAAGATAAGTAAATCTTATACTTAATGTCGAGAAAAAAGTTAGCTCATTTAAAATTGTTTGGAGACAAGTACTTTTATATATTTTCAAGCTTAGCCAAACATGGTCTCGGGATATAAAGGTTCACATACCACTAGACTGCCATCATCCATGACAGAAGTATAGCGTAACAGCCAAAAGTCACGACCTGGCGCCAAAGTTGTTGGCGCATATAGCTGAATCAACAAGTTTAGCAAGTCCATAAATCAATAGAGGGAAAAGAAGGCCAACAAGCACGATACACCAACAATAAAAATTTCCCACCTGCATATATATAAGTTCAATGGTTCCACCATTGGCAGTAGGCAGCACATTAAGAACGTTTACAGCCCGGCAATCACGAAACCATGAAGGATGCTCCTTCAGGATTTCTGCCACCTGAAAGTAATGTCAGCAATCAATTCTTCTTATGAATCCAAAGTAGAATCACATAGCTTGAAAGAAATAGACACAAAAATGAATTGAACTTACCCTTGTTGGCTCTAGACCAACCAGGCCGCAAGCTCTTGCTGCCACACCAGTGCAACCATGAGAAATAGCAACGATTCCAATGGAATCCGGACCAGGCTACTCCAAATTAACAAAAGCTTTGATTGGTTAAAATTGCAATATCCAGTTCAATTATACCAAAAAAATAAAATAAAATCTATGCATTATCATTGTTTGGGCTAACGGTGTTCGCCATATCTCCAATATCAAGCCCAACCATTTACTATTGCATTTATTAATGTTCTTTAAAAGAAACACTTGATAATAAAACTATCAAACAAATTGATTTGATGTTCACAACATTATGAAGTAACATGAAGAGACCTAGTAATTACGACAGCTGCAAAGAAAATTTCTTGAATTGCACTTAGTTTGACGGGAAAAGGAAAGGAAAAAAAAAGAGCATATATCACAAGGTTTTTCAGTATCTCAACCAAAAATAAGGGAAAAGAAGAAAAACAAAAAGAACATTATTCTCTGATGAATGATTAGCAAGCATACATTATGCAAAACCTCTGTTCATGTAACATACACGCATACCAGTATGCTTGTATTTTTATTAAACTAATTATCATGGAAATAAAAATAATAGATTTCACAGAATTCAAGAGGCACTGTACCTTCATTCCAGGCATTTGGACCCACTCAACAGCAGTTCCAGTGGCCTTTGAAAGAAACTCTGTTAAAGTCTCTTCTGCAATGGACAAAAGCCTGGAAAATATACAAAAAGCAAACAGAATTTCATAAGCCACTCACAACAAGGCAATGAGTCACAGAGCACAACAGTATATGTTTTGATCAAGAAAAGGACCCATCAACAATAAACACACTCACCCTGCAGGACTTGCATCCCTTGGCGGATGCTGAGGCGTCAAGCGGTGTTGTTGACTGCTCGTCACCGCTGATTCACAACTTGTATCTTTTGTAGGAAGTGCATTCTAAAGTAGAATAAAGGACAAAACCTGTTAATTTTCTTTAAATCTCTATTAATTTCACTCGACACGACAAGATTTTAATTTCTTGTTGTTTCTTAATGCTATGAAATACAGCTGAGTTCCATGTTATCTGGCATGCTATCAACATTTAAATTTGCAGTGCTAAGATTACACCAGGGAAAATGTACCAAGAGGGAGTCTAGGATTCTTACATTTTGAGTATGCTGGCGAAAGTAACCGTTTTCATAAACCAGTTGAGACACTTGCTTCTGTAATCTATCATTCTCTTCCATTAGGAGTTTGTTCATGGCCGTTAGCTTCCTATTCACTGATTGAAGCCTCGATGCCTCTTTCCTCTGTTTTTCTCTGCATCTGCATTTCCACAAATAGAAAAACGCAGTCCATTTTCAATAACAAAGAACATGAATTGAAATTAAAGAGTATATCCCATTTGTAGATTACATCCTTTTTTACAGAAAACAGTCAATGACACGTCATAATCCAGAGATGCAAAGAGGGAAGACAAAAGATTCTCCACACTTCCATTATACATTCACAACAATTAATACTTATCAATCAATTGATTGAATTTAGAACAAGAATTAAAGTCAAAGAGAATGTACCTACGATTCTGGAACCAGACTTTGATTTGCTTAGGCTCGATGTGGGAGAGAATAGGGCATTCACGAATAAGCTGTTGGCGGCGAATGGAGCTGGGCTTAGGACACTCATGATAGAGCCTTTCCAGTGCTTCAACCTGCTCAGGCGTGTACCTAACATACTTGCCATTATCCATACTCCCTGCAGCTGCTGCCGCCGCCTTGTTAGCGTCCTTGCAAGACATTGCCATCTCCCAAAATTATATTCTCAAAATCAAATAAACTAATTGATCACAACAAACGCTCCAATTGCCCTCTCTTTCCTTCACAATAATTCAAACAATTGAGGCTATTCCGCAAAATCTATCACTTCTTCTTCCCAATCCAAGAGCAAAATAATTCCGAGGCTTCCAGCAAAAACCCAGAATTTTCTTCCGTTATTGACTACTATTGAGCACAAAAAAAANCCATCTCCCAAAATTATATTCTCAAAATCAAATAAACTAATTGATCACAACAAACGCTCCAATTGCCCTCTCTTTCCTTCACAATAATTCAAACAATTGAGGCTATTCCGCAAAATCTATCACTTCTTCTTCCCAATCCAAGAGCAAAATAATTCCGAGGCTTCCAGCAAAAACCCAGAATTTTCTTCCGTTATTGACTACTATTGAGCA
>CAIGRN010049708.1:0-18282 GCA_903798345.1 Fraxinus anomala
GTAACTTGAAAACACACGGGGTCACCAGAAATTAATTTAACTAATAATGACTAAAATCCGCATAGAAAGGGATATCAAGCAACACGAAAACACATGATATAAGGGATATTCAGCTCTTATATACCTAAAAGGTATATAAAATAAGAACATTTTTAAGAAACTCTTTAAACATGATATGCTCTTTATTTTAAAGAGTCAACATTTAAGATTATACTCCAAGTGACTATTTAAATTAACATTTTAATTTAGATAGTGAGTTTGACTCTCCAAATTTGAAGAGCCAAACTCACTCTCTATAATTAAATGTATTCAAAAAGTTTCAATTATTAATGTAGGAAAGTAATAAAATAATCTAAAAAAATGCTTGTTAAAATAAAAGATAAAGAAAAATAATAAATATTTCTTGAAAGTAGTAAAATTAAGTGATAAATATAAAGGGTTTGTTAGAGTACTTCAAAATTTTAACTTTCTAAATTTATAAATACTCTTCAAATGATAGAATATACTTTTTAAAAATAGAGAGTTTCTTAGAGATACTCTAAGTTTTGCATTCGTTATCACTGTCAATTTAAGCTCAATTTACATCCTGATTCATACAAATAAATATGTAAGATCGAAAATTTTCTCAGTCTTTACTTACATTTAGCGAGAAAGTGCTTAAAACTGGATTGCCCTAATTAAAACACAGGAAACACAAGTGTTGCAAATGAGTACTGAAAGTTATTCTAGATATTTAGCCAATCAACTCAAATTATTATATGTTGAATTGCCGCAATAAATAATTAAATGAATAAATAGGACAAGATTTGATGACGGAGAAAACCCTTGACTGAGTAAAAACTTCAGGACAAAGTCAGTATTTTCCACTATAGACAGTAAGAACTTATAGTATGATCCAATCTAGAAAACCCACTAGACTTGTCGATCTAATTCCTACAATCTCCAAAATTCACTTGAACGTGTTTCACTCACACCTGCTCCTCGATCTTCTGGAATTGTTTTTCTCTTGTGGAATACCAAGAACGCCTCGTTTTTGTACGAAGTGTGTGTTTTGAATTATATGAAATTCGATGTTTTTCCCAAACTTGTGATTGATTGATCTCAAGAATCAAAATGTTAATCTAGATTGTTGAATATATTCTTAGATCTTGGAATGATATTATGAAAATATAAAATAACGATCAACCACTACAAAAAAACGTATTGGACATTGGGTATTTATAATAGGAGAAATTTATGTAGTATAAGATAGATAAAACTCTTGAAAAATGCAAACTTGAATTTCTCGGAGAACACCGTCCCTCAAGGGCCAACGAGCGAGAGTCAGGCGACAGGCAGGCGACAATAATTCTACTTTGGATGCTCAAGCATAAGCTAGGCAACAGACTAGCGTAAATTCGACGATTCTTTCTTCTTATTCTATATTCAAACTCAAAGACTCATAATTCATTTATATAATCCTCCAAAAGACTCCTTCACTTTTACAACTCTTTTATAACAATCCTAATATTTTACAATAACCATTTTATTTAAAGAATTGTCAATACAACTAAAAATCTAATCATTTTTTTAACTCATCATTTTTCTCTTCAATTTTTCACATCTTATGTGCAGACTCTTCTTCATTAAGCGATTGAGATGACCCGTGTAACGTATTTTGAGCCGATGACTCCAAGTCAGTTGACCATAGAGTATCAGGTTATGAAAAACCTCTCAAACTTAATTACTCGAGTTAAATAGGTTTCGAAAAAGAGTATAAGATGAATTTATTTTATTTAAGGAGATATACTAGAGTTTGGGTCTACTAAATTAAAGTCAATAATGTTCAATGTTACTTTATCAATAGATGACGGTCATCCCAAATCTCATATACATGGTCTAGACTTACTCACAAGATCATAGTGTATACAGTGCAGACGGTACATGAAAAAAATTATACTAAGTACTCCACTTCAACTTAAACAAAGTAATGAAAAATATGTTACAATACATCAATTAAACTCATATTTGGTCACAACACACATATTCAAATAAATCATATATCAATATAGTAAAGAATACCCCCCCTTCCTATTTTTTTTTTTTTTTTAAACTTTTCAATTTTTCAATTTTAATTTTTTAAAATCAAACTACCTAAAAAAAAAAAAAAGAGGCATACAATAATGAATGAATCACAATTAATAAGCAGAAGCATGCATCAAAAGTACATAATCAATTAGGTATACAAACACTCTTACCTTTAAGAGCACTGTGATCAATTTCTAATTATTTCAGAACACTCTTTTTCACCCAAACTTGACTAATGAAAGACTTATCCCGAGTCAACACTGTCATAAATTTGGTTAAATGACTCACTTGATTAGTAAGAATGTCAATTGGGCTATCAAAATTCTAATTTCTAACTATATTGAAATTTCGATTTCTATTTCTATTCAGGAATTTATGACACCAATGTCTTATATGTCCTAATTCACCCTAATTGAAAAAGGTAGGGATAAACATAGGTCCAAAGTTATATAGTCGCTAATATCTATTCCTAGGTTGGTACGTCCTAACTATTTAGTAGCCTTCTGTACTATGATACCCTTATTATTGAGTTCAGGATAGGATCATATGTAGTCTGGTTGGTGGTAGGGTTAAAAATGATTTTGGAAGTACTAGCCCTATTATGACCGATTTGATTATATCCTAGGGCTCCCTTATTCCCAACGGGCTTGTTAACCCCAAAAGACTGTCCAGTTTTTTAGATCCACAAGAGAAAGCAAGAAGTTGAAACTTGGAATCTTCAAGTTCGCTTAGAAGGTTCTTAACCTGGATTTCTAATTTCTCATTCTCAACTGTCAGCTCACTAGCTCTCCTAGAGGATTTCTCAAGTTCATTTGTAAGATCTTTAATCTTAGAATTTATGGATCGTTTTACAGTTTCTAATTTGTTGAGACATAAGGTAAACTCCTAAAAGTCAGCTACAGGTTTCTTTCTAATTAACTCAAGTTCATTGACCTTCTTAAGACTCTCTTCAAATAATTTTTGATAAGCCTCACAAATCTCATCCCCATCTTCAGAATCTTCCTCATATTGCTCACCGCTATCTAATTCATCAACCTTCTTACCGTCCTTATCAAATTCACTTTTAATCCTAACAGTGAAAGCCATAAATTTTCCATTCCCCTCATGTGTAGACAGATCACTTTGATTATCCGAGTTAGACTCGTCATCAGTGAGAGTTGAATTCATAGCTTTACCTTGATTTCTCTCACCATTAGAGCACTCACTTCTATAGTGGCCAAAATCTTGATACTTATGACATCTCATAGATTTAGATCTCTTTCTAGACTCATTGGAATCACCTCTATGTTTATCTTTAGTCTTTTTATTTATAAATATTTTTTGAAAATTCTTAACAAAGTACGTTATTTCCTCATCATTAAGTGATTTCGAGTAAGAAGAATCATATTATTCTTCCCTAATAATGTTCAAAGCTATAAATTTGTTCTTCTTAGTTTAACATATGTTGAGTTCATAAGTTTGGAGAGATTCAACCAATTCTTCAATTTTAACAGCATCTAGATCCTTACTCTCTTTCATAGTCGTAATTTTAGGCATAAACCTTCCAGGCAATGATTTTAGGATTTTTCTGACAATCTTAGACTTAAAAATTCTCTCACTTAGGTTAAAACTAGAATTAACTATGCCATTCAAGCTCGCATAGAAGTCATCGAAGATATCCTCATCCTTCATCCTCATCCTTCATCCTAATTTCTTCAAATCTAGTGGTCAACATCTATAAATTAGAATTCTTAACCGCCTGAATTTCCTCATGTGTGATCTGTAAAATATCTCAAAAACCTCTTTAGTAACCTCGTACATAGACACGCGCCTAAATTCTTCGGGTGACACGTCCATAAATAGAGCATGAAGTCTTTTACTATTCCAATCACATTCATCTAAATTTTTCTTAGACCAAGTTGAAATATTAGTATGGGTTACTAGACCTGCAACTATGGTATAGGGCGATCCAAGCATTCACTACGTTCAATCAAATACGTTCATCCATCGATCTCAAAAAGACTCTCATTCTAACTTTTCAATAGACATAGTTACTACTGTCAACATATGGAGGGACAAACAATGAACTACTCATCAAGAAAACTAGGATTATGAATCAAATTTGGACCTTGATACTACTTGAAAGTTACTAGTTCATCCCTAAAATCATCTAATAGGTGAATAACGCGGAATTAAATTTGTCAATTAAAAGCAAAAAGTCACTTTTTAATTGTTCTAGATGTTTAGTCAATCAAGTCAAATTATCATATGTTGAATTGTCGCAATAAATAATTAAAGCAGTAAATAATACAAAATTTGATGACAGAGAAAAATCTTAACTGAGTAAAAATTTCAAAATCAAGCTAGTAGTTTTCACTATAGATAATAAGAACTTACAGTATGATCCAGCCTAAAAAATCCACTAAATTCGTTGATCTAATTCCTGCAATCTCCAAGACCCATTGAAACGTGCTTTACTCACACCTGCTCCTGATCTTCTAGAATTGTTTATCTCGTGTGGAACACTAAGAACGCCTCATTCTATTCACATGCTTCTGGTCCAACGTCCATCAATCTTCAGTAACCTCTAAAAGTTATTGAGAAAGTATCTTCCTGATAATATATATGAATGTATGTTTTGGATTATATGAAATTCGATGTTTTTCTCAAAGTTGTGGTTGATTGATCTCAAGAATCAAAAGGTTAATCTAGATTGTTGGACGTGTTTTTAGATTTTGGAATGATGCTATGAAGATGTAAAATAATGATCAACCATCACAAAAAATGTACTGGGCATTGGGTATTTATAATATGAAGAGTTTAGGTAGTATAGGCTAGATAAAACTCTTAAAAAATGCAAATTAGGATTTTTTGGACAACACCGTCACTCGAGCGCCAAACTAGGGACAGGCGAATGAGAGGTGAGTCGGTCGAGCGAGAGCCGATTGACAATAATTAAGTTTTGGACGCTCGAACATCAACCAGTCGACATGCGACCGTAAATCCGGCACTATTTATTTCTATTCCATACCCGAATCCAAATATTACTAATTTATCTATACAATCCTCCAAAAGACTTTGACTTTTACAACTCTTTTGTAATAATTCTAATCTTTTTCATTAATTCTTTTGTTTAAAGAATTGTCAATACAACTTAATAGCTAGCAAATACCACACATTGAACACGCAGCTGACTTTTGCAAGCAAATGAGTAAATGTTAATTGCTGTTTACTTTTTGACTCTAGGGAGAGAGAGTCGGCCTCAATTTTCAATGAGTTGATCAATATATATAGAGCACCTTTGTCTCTTCTCTATATATCCCACACAAACAATGTCCACACCCTCAGTCAGACGCCTGTCTCTGCATATTTTTCTACTCACCATGACCTCCTTCATAAACTAGAGAGATAAGGTTGGGTTTTTGTATGAGAAAAAGTCTATTTCCGAAGGATTGATTTGAATAAGTTTTCAATATGGGTAGACCACCTTGCTGTGATAAAATTACTGTAAAGAAAGGGCCATGGACTCCAGAAGAAGATATCATCTTGGTTTCATATATTCAAGAACGTGGACCTGGGAATTGGAGGGCTGTTCCTTCTAACGCTGGTAATTTTTTTTTTTTTTTTTTTGGGTCTTTCATTTTTATTTTTTTGGGAGGTGGGCGTGGGGGGTGGGGGTGGTTGTTAGGAACATTAAAGAGGTTAATCTATATACTGCTGCTCCGTCACTGTCGATCTTGAATGCACACAACACGTTTAGATCAGTCTTTTTTCTTGAATAATTTGCTATATACTTATTCTCAATTTCTTGTTTTTTGGTGTTTTTATCAGGTTTGCTTAGGTGCAGTAAGAGTTGCAGGCTCAGATGGACTAATTACCTCCGGCCAGGGATCAAACGGGGCAACTTCACTGAACATGAGGAGAAGATTATTATCCACCTCCAAAATCTTCTTGGAAATCGGTATGATAACATTCCTCTCGCGTGCACAAATTAGGGCTAAATCAATCATCACTCGTCTAGAGCACGTATACAATTTTCAGAAATAGTCGAGGACGAGATTGGATTCCAACACTTCATGTTGAATGACAAAACTATTAATTTAGTGTCTTTGAGAGAGAATGGAAATGAGTAGTCGTGTTCTATTTGTTTTCGTGCAGATGGGCAGCCATAGCTTCTTATCTTCCTGAGAGAACCGATAATGATATTAAGAACTACTGGAACACTCACTTGAAAAAGAAACTCAATAAGCTTCAACAAGGCGATGATGCTAATAACCAAGAAAGGCATTCAGTTTCTGAATCAATCTCTAAAGGACAATGGGAAAGGAGGCTTCAAACTGATATTCATATGGCAAAAAAAGCTTTGTGTGAGGCTCTATCCCTTGATAAATCCAACAATAGTTTGCCTGATTTAGAGCCTTCCCCAATCCAAACATCTACATATGCATCCAATACAGAAAATGTTGCTCGTTTACTCAAAGACTGGATGAAAAAATCGCCGAAACCATCTCAAACAGGATCAGGAAGTACTCAAGATTCTTTCAACAACCTTTCAGTTGGAACCAGTTCTAACCCTAGTGAAGGGACACTGAGTGCAACAGCACCACCAGAGGGACATCATTTGTTCTTTAGCTTCAATTCTGATGAGTCGGACGAGGCTGCTGCGAATTTCACACCTGAAAATGGGATTTTCAAGGATGAAAAACAACAAGATTTGAACAATCAAATGCCTCTTACTTTGCTAGAGAAATGGCTTTTTGATGATGTAGCTACTCAAGGAGATGAACATGTCCTTGGGAGAAACTTCTAGTTTGTTCTGAAGAAACAAATCTTCTTCAAAATCGCTCAGCAGTTTGACTAATAGTTGGATGGCTTCCATATATATATTGGAGGAGAAAAAGTGTAAATTTAGGGTAATGTATTTGGATATGTGCCAGATAGGAATAAATCCCAGTGGAACCAACTGTTTGTATTCTGTGCACCCTTTGTGCGTACCACTGAAAAATGAAAATTAGGGTTTTGATTTTATTGTGATGCTTTTCAGATTTTGAAATTCCTCAAACAGAAAATTATAAACTTGATATCTCAAGTTGGATTTTTAATTTCTGTAGGTTCAATTAGCTACCATTTCATGGATTTGTGGAGAAATATCATCGATGCTAATGTATGATTGTATGATTTCTGTATGATTACTTAGAAGTAGGTACTACAAAAATTAATTCAAAATAAGTTCGATTACTTACTATTAGCTTAGAAAACAAAAAAACATGATTTTAGGATCCTCATACATGAAATAGAGATTGATTTTCCCATTCCATAGACTCTTGTTCAATTTCTATCTACTTCCATTTCTTTGTTGGAATATTATAATAGCATGTGTGATGTTGTTTAAAAGTTTGTAAAAGTTAAAAATGAAATTTGACTGACTTTTTAATAAACAAAAATCTTACGAAACAAGTACTAAAGCTATGCAATAACTTTAAATTATAGTTCAAATTAGAGATGTCAATGAGTCGAGCTGAAACTTGAAGGCAGGAGTGCTATCTTTTCATTCAAATTTTTTTTTTTAATTCTCGACTCGTTATGAGAAAAAAATGGCCTATGACATGGGCTAGCTCAGGTTCGAGCTGAGCCCCATTAGCCTCGGCTCGGAACCGAGCCACAAGCCGGGTCGGCTCCAACTTTTCTTAGGCCGAGCCACGGACTGCTCGAACCGACGAGCAAAATTTACACCCCTAGTTCAAATTGAGTTTAATGTCTTAACCTTGTGCGATTTTTCACATTTTCAAGAATTTATCAACTTGACCCAAAATATACGAACGATATTGAAGACTTGAATTTATGCACCTTAGCTTGTTATGACGATAAAAATTTGAGTGCTTGTTTCATAAAAGAGTAAAAAATTTATTAGCTTTTCGATTAATCGAACTTCAATTTTAACCACATAATTCACGAGGTTCACAATTTTTACCAACTTTTTAATCACATATTTCATCAATTTTTATCTAAATTTTCTAAAACTTTGTCACACAACCCCTAAATTCATTTAATATTAGTCAACCAAAAAAATAATAATATTTCTAAACCTTTTTATAATTACTCGAACTATACCATTTTGCCATAGTCTATAAGTGTGGGTGTTATGTAGCAATAATTAAATAGCACAAAAGTTGGTAATCATTAATAATAGGGATAATTGCAACAGCGATCCCAAATCTTAAAATTTCTAGCCGACTTTACCTTAACCTTCAATTTGTGTCGACTGAGATCCCAAACCTTTGAAAAATTAGCAGCTGAAGTCCAAATAGATGAAAATCACCAATTTAAGCATTAGTTGACCAAAAAATTTGAAATTTGACCAATTTTGATCAAATTGAAAGGGGTAAAATAGTAACTTTAGAATTAACAAATTTTTCAAATATTATTAACAATAAAAACAATTAAACTAAAAAATAATAATAATAAAAAATCTGCCCCGCCCCAACCCCAACCAACAATTAAACTAAAAAAAAAAAAAGTAAAGAATTATGATTTCTCGTTAAATTCATTTGTAGGAGGAAAGAGAATGATCTTATGGTTTCAATAAGATGTTGGACAACCTGACCAATTGCTTAAATAGTTGACTACTATATATATTTGATGAGCCATGTAAAGCTGTTTGTCAAATCATGGGATAAAAATGGTATACACAGTTTTGTACATTATTGATGGTAAAAATTGGTGGGTTAATCTCCCATTTAAACTGTTCCTGGTACTTGGTAGTACTTTTCATTTGTTTGAGCCCCATTTTGATACATTTTTTAATAATATTTTGTTGAATATTGTGAAGTAAAAAAGTAAGGAAAATTTTTCGATTTACGTTTATCATTATTTTATAGAAAATGTGTGATTAAAAATGAATTTTTGAAAAAAAAAAAATGGGAGGCCAAACATGGTCATATTTGCAGAATCTCCTCCCAATTATTCAATTTTTGAATCCCCATAAAATCATTGCAAAATTCTTGCATAAACACCACTTCAAAATTTTGAGCACGGGCTCAAGTTAAAAAAAAAAGAGCAAATCTCATAAATTTAAGCTCCTGTTTAGTGCATAATTTGGGAGTAAGAATGCATTTTTACTGTTGATGTGATGAAGAATATGCGATTGAAAAAGAAGAAAAATTATTGATGTGATGAAAAATATTATTTTATCGAAGAATGTGTGATTAAAAATAAGTAAAAATGAGAATGAAAAAAGGATGTGACTCGAACAGATGCTAAATGTGTAAAGATCATGTAAATTTAATGCAAGTCTCACTATCAGCCAGGATTGCTTTGGGAAAATGTAAATATTTAAGGACCCCGTTACTTCCATCATGCAGAGGGTTTGACTTTCACCAAATTTACAACTAGCAGACCACCTGCCATCAATGTTCATTACCCCGACTCCACCGTTACTTTAACCCTTTACCTTTACTTTCAAACACTGATACCGCCGCAAATAACGTGGCAACAACAATCCTTTTTTTTGACTGTTCGACACGATTTCCTGAAATTAAGTGTGTATTTGTCTTCAATTATTGTAGAAGAAATGGAGTAATGAATAATATTTTTTGGAGAATGTGTTATTGAAATTTAAAGTAACTTTATTAATTTGTGTGTAGAATATTTTATTGATTAAATGTGTGGTGGAGAATTTTATTATAGTAAATAATGTTTTGGAATAATTGGAGACAAACAGCACCTAAGTTACTACTTTTAAGTATCTTTAGAATTTTTTTGAAAGTACTTTATTTAATTAGAAGAACTTTTAGATAAAACTGACATAATATTTTTCATGAAATTCTTCCACCAAAAGTAAAAATAGAGTATTGTCAAACGAGCCCTTTTAACGCTTTACAAATGACACATATATATTAGAAAAAATTAGAAAAAAATTATATTATTTTCCAGTACATGGTGGGCTGAAACCTTGAATGATTCAACTTTTCACAAAGAAAAAATGGTCATTGTTTAGACATTTGAGCAGCAAACATTGATGATCATATGCCTTTTTTTAAAAGGTGTAATGCATGGCTAGACCAATCTTTTAACTTTACGTGCCTAGATGTAAAAAAACATTTTTTTATTTTTTTTATCATTATTTTAAATTTTAGTTATTCTAAATTATTTGATAGTTAAATTAATACATATCAAACATCTGAAATTATAAAATATTATATTTATTTAATAGTTCCTACAATTAGTCAATTATACAATATTAAAAGAAAAACTAGAAACTAAAGTCAAATAAAAGGCTTTTTTTAAAAGGAAAAAAATTAATAACGTATGATTATGCACGTCTAGACAATCCCTTAATTTCGTACTGATTGTCAAGTTGAAATGTTTAGACGCATTTTTTAGAACATTGAATAAATATGTAACAGTAATGAGTTGTAGGCTACAGACTAGCTGCAGCTGTAAGTCACAATAGCCCACGTTATTTCTTAGAAGAGCCGTGCTCTTTGTCCCGGCCCAATAACTGGGACAAAGACCGGGGCACAGCAGCCCTCCCTCCAATAGGGGGGCGGTCATTAAGCTAGAACAAAGAGTGTTTCCCTTCTTAGAATGACAAACGAAAGAACAAAAAGTTGGCTACAATATTATATGTAAAACATTAGTGGTCAATATCAAAATTATAAGTTGATTCATAAACATTTTTTTTACTTGAACTTGTTACTCAATTTCTATTTTCTTTAAACGGTCACTACCACCACTCCCATTAACAGGAATTTCCTACATAGCTATTAAAATTGACGAAATGCTCACGTGAGAATTTATGTGACACAAATGCTACTGAGCGAGACACACATTAGGAAAAAGTACCAAATTAATGTACCGTTAAAGTTGAAGACTTGGGGGCAATTAAATTTTTTTCCCCCATCTTTTACATTTTTGTTTATGCGTATTCTACTTTTCGTAGTTTTCCGTCAATATTCCGTTATTTTTAACTGACAGGAAGGGTGTTCCCATAAGTTATATTAACGGAAGTGGATGGTGTCATCATGGTAGAATTAAAATTAAAGAAGTTTAGGGACTATTTCAAAATGTGAAAAAATACCTTCTCAGGGCCATGCATATCAGCCAAACTAGTGTATTTACATTAATCATGTTAAAATTTCAGAAATAAAGCATATGCAGAGACAAGAAGTTTGGTTTTGGTCACATGAGGACCATGCTTCACCTAAATTGTGCTGTATTATTAGTCTATTCTGCATGAAATTAATGGCAGTTGAAATTTCATTTTCGTCGCAAAATCAAAGAGACGTGCACAAGGAGTTGGAAGCAATCGACTCAAAACTAGGCGACTTCACGTAATCAATCCGATTCTAAACACGAACCTTCAAACCAGAATACTTATATATTAAGACCTCACAATTGAATTATCTGATCAAAACAAATGCTGTCGATCCAACATTTGAAAACGGCTCTGTAAATTTAAAATTCCCTGATGACAAACAAAGGTGAAATTTGAGAAAGGTTGGTGTCTGAGAAAAAGAAAACACTGAAACAGAATACAGAGTTCTGTAGAAATCTTGCATGGCAACAATGCAACACCAAGATTCTACGAGGAAAAACCAGTCATCTTGAGTTCTTCATATGTCAAGGTGTGCAGGATGTAAGAAAGCAGAGAGTTAATTAAACGGGCTCTGGATGAGGATTCATGCGTGGTCCTGTTGTTGCTCCAGGTGCTGGTGCTATTGTGACCTGCAAACCCCCATGTTGCCCTGCCTGCAGCCTGAAAGCAACTTCACTTGCTGTTAGAGCTTCAGCTTCCTGATTTAACAAACACAAGCCGAAACAGAAATAAGTAAATAATTCAAAAAAAAGTAAAACAATACAACAAGAACGGTGATTAATGATGCATCATCACATCGGCGACATCTCAGCTTTACTACCACATATACGAAAAGTGGAACTGGGGGACCCTTTGCTGAGTCACCAATCTTTGAATCAATAAAAAGAAATATATCAGCAGTCGTGGAACATTTTTTAACTCGGTAATTTATTTTTTTATAACAGAGATTAGCATTAAAACACAAAGGGATGGAATTACTACTTACTACTATTCTGTAATTAACTATGTCCAGTAATTAATTCCAAAATGCATCTTGGTCCCATCTCAAAACTCTAAAAGTCTTATCTTTTCTGAGAAGAGTTCATACGAAAGACTGAAACATTAATACCAACATGAAATTTAAATTTATGTTCAGGTAAACTAATAGATAGCACATAAGATTGTTCTATAAAAACGTGCATTGGTTTGGAGAATTAAAATAACATCAAGACCAATAAACGAACCTATCGCCTCGTGAACTGCACACATGCCACAACCCGAACAAAAAAATTAACTTAAAAAAAATAATACACACACAGAGAAACAGACCAAGGAAAAATGGAGTTACCTTTTGCACCTACTGATTTTGGTAAATATATCATAGAAACCATTCCAAAATTCAAAGGCGGTCAGAATGTTTAAGTTTATTAATAATTATTGACTAAGAGAATCTCGGGGATTCACATATGAAACACCTCCACACCATCCTTAAGAAGAAGAAGAAGAAGAAGAAGAAGAAGAAAAGGAAAAGAAAAATAGGGAAGAAAAGAGATTTTTTTTCTAAGTCTGCATGATAGTTTGCTGAAGGATATCATTACTCTCAACTTATACAATTCAGGCAATTTATAAAAAGGTTAATGAATGCTAAGTGCACTACATTTTCACCAAGTCAACAGAATATAAGAGCTCTNGGGGGGGGCCCCCCCCCCCCCCCCCACCCCAAATCCACCATTGACATGCAGTCAATCTGCACTTCTGGTTTGTCAATTGACTACCATCATGTTTTGGAGTATGATAATGAATAGGAAAACCCGGAAGGCATACTGAAGATCAGAAAATGACCAGGGAAAAAAAATCTGACCTGCCTTAATGGTCTGTCAATTGACTACCATCATGTTTTGGAGTATGATAATGAATAGGAAAACCCAGAAGGCATACTGAAGATCAGAAAATGACCAGGGAAAAAAATCTGACCTGCCTTTGTCTTCGACGCTGCAACATACTGATGGCCCAAGCCATAATGTAGCAGGGAAGAAGGAAGCTGGCGGCCCGAAGCAAGAAAAGCTGTCATGTGTCAACCATAAAATTGAGTGAGCAACCATGCTAATACGAGTCCAATGCACATAGGCATGCATATAACAGAAAATCCTACTCACAGAAAAAAAGGTGGATACATCATCATCAGCGCTGTCACCATTTCCCATCGTTAAAGCATGCCTCAAGAGTAGAAGAGCCAATAGCTGGCACAGAAGATAGATTTAAAAAGCAATCAAAAATAAAATATAAAAATTTACTGAGCTATAGATAAGAGAAACCCAAAATTAGGCAGCAGAGATAAACAAAGATCAAGTCGTTCTGCTGCCTTCACCTCTAATTGGTGAAAAGGCCAGAAATAAAATAGAATTGAAGGACGGGGCTATACCAGGAATGATTTTTTAATCTCATTTTTTATAAACCCAGAGGGAAACACGAACAGTACAAACTAGCTGTTGGAAAAATATCTTATCAACGTGACAAAATAGCAAGAAGATTAGCACAATGTCATCTCACCCATTTCCTTTCCATATTCCTGCCTTTGTTGTTATGAGTGTGGGGGTGGGGATGGGAGTTTCTGTGCACGGGGGACTGACATGTGTATATCTTTGTTTTACATGTGTGTGCCAGAGAAAAAGAGAGTGAAAGGGAGATAGCAAAGGCTTTTACTTTAGTGCAGTGGATGCTCACAAAAGAATGAATAGCAAGCAACGAGAGCATAACGTTTAGAACTTACAATTAATAAGGTTAAAGTCATAAGATACATATTATAATCCTCTATGAATGAGAGTAGGCTGAGTAGCAATTCCTTACAATTAAAGCAGCCGAACGACAAAATGCAGCTCCACTAGCATTTGAGTCAGAATACTCATCATAATCAGCCTCGAGAAGACGATGCTCGGCTGCCGCCATAGCCAGAAGTCGCGGGTCACGCAAATCCAAAGGAGAACCAGCAATTGTCCAGCCCCCACTGTAAAGGTATAATTTCAGAGTTTATCAGTCCAAACAACTTAAACTGATGCAATTTAGTACATTAACTAGCTAATGTTATAAAGAATTAGTATGGAAGTGATTTGTCACTTGAAAACAAAATTTGATGCTTCGCAGGGAGCCATAATAGATTAGAGCAAGAGTGAATATTAAATAGTTTTTAACTGAAACAATTTATCTCTCGAAAATGTGGGAATCAAAGAGATATTAGAACATTCATCAATCACACATATTTAGTAGTTAAACTTGTGATTACACCATCGTCTGGTTTTTGCAACAAGTCAGAATAGATATGCAAAAGGGTTATAGTGGCAAGCCGCATGGTGATGGAGATATTATGGTGCTGATGGGGTAAAACAATAGCATGTGAACATGAAAAGTTTGATGCTTTGGGAAGCAGCTGTGTTTGGGATTTGGAAAAAGAGGACGAGCACAACCATTTGGTACAAGGTATATCATAAATTTCATATCAATGGCTGTTCATTTGTTTTGTGGGTTCCAATATCCACACCATGGTTAGTAGACTACCAACAGGAACTATTTAACTCATTATATGACATCCCATTTTGCATTTGCAAAAACCATTTCTTTATTCAATATATTTACGGCAGTAGGTCATGCACTTCTTCCATGCCATGAAGTATTTATGTTTCTCTTTTTCATCCGTAGATATAGCAAACCATGTTCAGCACATCTTATATATTATTTGAAACTATATAAGAAAATGCGTTCAAAATTTCCTATCAATTGAAAGAGAAATGTTTATTTTGCATACATTTAACAGATTACCAAACAAAACATTATCTAATATTTTTACTCACCATATAAAGGCACCTATTATTTTCTAATCCAAAACATGTTGCCAAGCTTAACCAACGTTTAAATTAACGGAAAGCAATTAAACGTCATCAATTACGATCTCTAATGACTAATAAGCAGGCTGGATGAGAATCAAATAGAAATTATGCATGATTCAAGTCCCTAAATTATTGCCTCTAAACGGTCATTGGCATCTTTCATAGTGTTCCCCCATATACTAATTTAAATGTAATAAGACATGAGTGGGAAAAAGGCACAATCAAGATGGTGACAAACTGTAGATACATAAGACAGACAACTATTAACCCCTGTTTGAGCCCCATTTTTTGGGGATAATAAAATTTGGAATAATGATTTTTGGGAGAATAGAGAAAAGTTTTTGGTTTATGTGTAAAATTATTTTATAGGAGGACGTATAGTTGAAAATAAGTTTGGAAAAAGTGAATTTTGAGAATAATGGGGCTCAAACAGGGGCTTAATATCAACAGATATTCGGTCATCAACAAACAAATCCAGTTTATTTCTATATACAAATAACATTAGGCAAGAGAAGTGCTGTGTTGGGTAACCACTGGGTGTTACTCCAACGAATCTCCTATATGTGCCACAAATATTAAGTTCAATCAACAGGGACCCAAAAGTTAGTATTGCTTTCCTTGCATCATTTATTAAAATTCTACCCCGCAAGGCCATGTCATCAACGCACCCCCACCCCTATTAGCAGACTTTGGCTAATATCAGACAAATAATAAGCTTTCTGTGTATCTACATAGACACACGCTAATGAAACCTTGAAATTTCTGGAAATTACTATGTTACTATTCATGAGAATCGCTTCTATAGATATCGCAACACTAGCTTCCAAGATCATCTATGTTTACTAAGCCCGTGTTTGAGCCACATTAAAATTTTCATTCTCATTCTTCTACTCATTTTCAACCACACATTCTTCAATAAAATAATATTTTCCATCCCATCAATAATTTTTCCTTCTTTTTCAATCATACATTTTCCATCAATCTACTATTCCAAAATAATGTGGCTCAAACACACCCTAAACAAAAATTGTTATATCAATACATACAAAGGCTCACTCAGAACACGTTAACGAATTGAACAAATAAGAAAAAGGACCAAGTACTCAAAACATGCCTGATTTCAATGGCAGTATCATCATGTTGGATAGGAGGTGGAGCTGTATAGCCAGGTTGGTAAGGCTGTACAACGGGGAAAATTAAATGCACAAATTAGCTAATAATAAAAATGTACAACTCATAACACCTATATTTTAAACAATCCTGGCATATATTTACATATCATCTCTCAAGATAGCTATGTTTGACCACCGAAATATGAATCTTACTCACAATATTTACCCTCACTCAATGCTGGAATCTAGTCCATAACAAGAAGTGTGTGAAAACTAAAAGGGTATATAAGCTCATGATTTTCACTTTTCAAGTCTCGTGTACAGTAGTAATAGAAAGTACTAAATCTCAACAAGAATTGTATGGGGCAGTTAAGTATTGAAGCATCAAAACTCAAAAGGCAGAAAAAATCAATCAAACAAATGAGCGTCAACACACCTGATGGCAGATCTCACATGTTACATCTCCTTTCTCATTGCACCATCTCTGAACACACTTCCTATGCGCATACTGGATTTTTCAAAGGAACAAGAAGAGAAACAATAGGAAGTAAGTTTGTAATAGGAAAATCTACAAATGAACAAACCACGCATATGGACAGGCCACTAAAATTGAGTCTTCAAAACCATAAACACTAAAGGCAAAGTACATATAGAAGTTACTTCACACTTTTTGATATCATCATCACCATAAAGAGAGCACAGGCATATACATATGCGTACAGACTAAATAAGTGTAAGTAGATAGTAAATTTGCCTAATTTAAAAAAGCAATTGAGCAGACAAAGTACCTTCAGACTGCCATTACAAGCACAAGGAATCTCTAAATTTTTAACACTGTCTTCTTCCTGGCAAATGCGACATTCCATAGCTTGAATCAAACAGTATTCTTCGCCAGCTACTCGTTTTTCTTCATCATCCAGAATATCAATTACTGAAATAAAGGGAGCAACAATTTGAGAGCGTGAACACTCCCCAGAACCCTCATCCCCTTGCAGTGATTGCAATAATGCGGGCATGTGATCAACCAAGTGCTCTCCCATTGCGTCCTACCAAAATTATATTAGTTATAATAAAAATTCACAAATCATTAACAGACTTGAAAAATGAATTTAAAGAGCAGCTCAAAAAGAATGAACTCTTTTTTTCTCATCTTTTTTCAAGTAATGAAAATTGAGAGCATTTCAGTAGGAACGTGAATATATTTTATGACTTACCTCCAAAGTAAAATTACATCAACTAAAAGACTTTCTCCTGGCACAGACCATCGATTTTACATAATTCAAAGCACGAACTTCTTTTAATTTCATAAATTTTTGAACAAATATTGCAAATGCGATTTAAAAAAATAAATGATTTTTTTCCCTAAAAACGTGGGGTTATGATTTCTAATTTCTGCTTTCATATAACCATACCGTAAATCAATTTTTTTGACAAAAAAAGTTCAAAGCATTTAAAATAATGATGCAAATTGCAGTTAATTAAAAAAAAATGATCTTTCAGTTTTCTCAGCTACCAAAGAGAGTTTTAACAAGACAACGATCAGAAATTTCCAACCAAAAAATTCTAAAAATCTAAACCCATGTTCAAAAGCTCCAATCAATGGGATCAGTACATATATATAAAGCAAAGAAAACCAGAATCCAGAAAAATTAGACAATCGCTTGTAAAAAATATCAATAACAATTGTATTGAAGCCTAAAAAAGAAAAACAGAATTGATAAAACTAAAATGAGAGTACCTGAATGCAAATGATGTGTGCTAATTCTTTCTCAAAGTGTTTCGGAATGGATCCTTCCTTTAGACAATATAGATAGAAAAGTCGTAACTCTGCTTGGAAGTTGACGATGAAATTCAAATTAATTTTATGATTATTTTAATAAGATAGCTGGTATTTATATATGCGCGTGGAAAAATATCTAGAATTAGATTTCTATGGATACTAGTAGGGGTGGGCATGGGTTGAATTTGGTTGGGTTGGATGGATTTTTGGAAAATTAGGCCAAGTACCCTTTTTTATGGTGTTTTTGATTAATATACTTAAACTCTAATTAAACATTTTAATGAAGTATTAATTACGTTCAATTGTTAAAACCAAAGTCCAACTTCCGTCCCCAACCCCAAAATCGCCCAAAAAACCCAAATGCCCCAAACCAATAGATTACAAAGA
>CAIGRN010049710.1:0-18067 GCA_903798345.1 Fraxinus anomala
AATGTATTGTATTGCATCTATTACTTGACAAATAACATATGCACGAAACTAGGGGACCCTGAGAAAATGTAAGATTTTGAAATAAGATCTTTGATAGTGGGATCCTATTTTTGAGCGTAAATTGAGGAATGTGGGGTAAATTTATTTTTATTTTTATTTTTTAAAATAAGTATTTTCTAAATAAAAAAAAATGGGATAACAGATTTGGAATTTTAATCATATTTAAGGCAGCCTCTTTCCACTGGGTTTTGCTACCCTGTCACTCCAGGGGGTGCAACATGCGCCCCTTGTTGGCTAGGGGTCTATTCGAATGAGTCGTGCTACAGTGCCCGCATGGGTGACCGCGGAGATGATCGCACACACACACATGGGGGGTCAGGATTATTTTATTCACGTGGGACCCGCGCCTCAGTTGTGAGTGTGCGATCATCCTCGCGGTCACCGGCGCGAGTCGTTTAGCATTTTTCCTGTCCCAATACGGACGCATGTCCAGAGCCCATATGACCCTGGATGAATAGCAAAACCCATTTCAACCATGAGAACAATGTAGTGATGAAATAAAGGGCCCAGGGAAATTTTATTTCTCTTTTTGCTTTGTGATAAATAAATATTTTTTATTGTTTAAGCCAATGCCATATTAACCTATTTACCTTGGAGATTTGAAAGTAAATAAGTGAAGGTAATTCTTTAAAATCAAATTTATTATGATCCTTATATAATTTAAAAGTAAAACAACACCGTAAACAAATATTCTTGATATATGAGGATGTGTAGTGGGTTGGAAGAATACATAAGCAAGAAGAGGAAGTGCTTGAGGAAACAATTTTTTCATAATATTTGGTTGACAATTATCCCTCCCACACATTTCACGCACATTGTTTTAAGGAATAAAATGGGCCCACAATTTAAACTATTACCTAGTGCTATATTTTTATTGTTTTTTGCTGCTATGTACCAAAATCTTTATAAAATAAAATAAAATAAAATAAAATTTTAAATAAATCTCGCATATAGTGTTTTTGCTAAGCTTATAAAGTTGGTTAAAAATTTATTATAAATTTTATGAAATTTAAATATAATTATTTATTAGAAGGGCTCTTTAATTTTTTGGAAAGCTATAGAGAAATTAAGTTTGGATAGGCCATAGATGTCAAGAAATTGCTACACTTCTGAAAAATTTAGGAGCCTCATAATAATTTATTGCCTTTAACCTCAAAATCTCAGGGCTGGCCTGCTTATAAACCGTCCCTCTATGCGCGTAGATGAACTGCAATGCTGAAATCAGGAATGTTTTATGTTCACAACCATTATGATTCAATAGCCACACCACCCGTGACACCACGTCACTATCATCAACAATCAATATTGCAGTGTGTTAGCACGGAACAGATCTACACTGCCCCTCATGATTTTCCACCCTCGGCAGTACTGAATTTTCTACCATCTCCATCACCACTGGAGATGGTAGGGAGTTTGGGGATAGAGGGGATGAGGACAAGACAGGACCGAAAAGGAGAGGAGCGAGCCATTGTTACGTGTTTGATTAGTTCAAGTACTTGCTAAAACACAAAAGATACACAGTAAACTTGGAATTCGTAAAATCACCAAAAGTGCTGGCATATATACACACATTCTTCTCAGCCCTACGATAATATTATTACTCTCAATACGTATTACTAGTTCAGCATCACAGAGAAAAATCATTTTAATTGTTAAAGATTCGCAGTTGTGAATCACCATAACTAAAGAATAAAATGAAAATCAACTGCAGCAGTTTCTATGAATTTTGTAATGCACTTGCAACTCAAAGACCTTCACTGAACTGCAGTTAAATAATTTATACACAACATCAGCACCACCTTTTCTATACAAGTGATGTGTCGGTGCAGAAATTGGCAATTGGAGATCCATTTATACAATGAGAATCACATCTTTTATTGAGATATTGTGAGCTGGTCGGATCATTCGCCTGCAGCATCAGCACCAAGCTTTTCATACAAGCGATATATTAGTGTAGATTTCAACATTTGAGGCTCTCTCTCTAGCACGGCAATCACATCCTTAACTGATATGCTTCGAGCCAACCGGGGTACAACTTGATTTCTTCCAACTCTCCTTATCTCTGCTGCATACCAAAAAGTTGGTGAAAATATTAAATCTAAATATCAGAGTCAGGCCAATTGCTACAACCAAAGCCACTGAGTCATCTATTTAAACACACAAAATTGATCAATGCTTTCTATTATTACCAATAACAACATTATGTTGGGCTGTGTGGAGCTTAATTCTAGTGTATGCTTTTTCCCTTGACTTCTGATTGACATAATATTTCGATATATGTTTCATATAGAGGATTTTAGGAGGAGATGTTTTTCATGCAGACTGGACAGAAAGGTGTGTGAAAGCCTTGTAATCTCTTTCATTATAGTGAAAATTCTGCATGGCAGGCAAACGTGGCTCTCACATTGAAGGAAAACCACTTTAAATCTGTGATTAGGGTGTGGATTTCTGATTTCGTTATGCTTATTATTGCTTTCGAAGTTAGGTTTTAAGGCTTAACCTATAGCACACTTTAAATAGTACAAGAGAACCAATCAAGTGATAATGCGTAATTAGTCAACAAATTTAACAGGGAGGTTGTGTCCTACCAAGCGAGCAATGGATCAAAGACACTTTTCTTTCTCATCAATAGCCAATAATGAAACTTCCAACCCATTTGAATTACTTGGATTCCTCAGCAACTTAATAAGAGCCCACTTGCTACTGCAAAAAATAGGTGTTTTATGTCGATCCTTCTTAGAATTATAAGCCCTTTGATCTCACAAGCAATACAAAACACCATCTAAACCACATGTCGATGAGATTGTGAGGCCACACAGAGATCTGACCAATATATGATGTTTACTTCACGATTTTGGATAAATCAGCCAACAGAAAATAGCGGCTGAATGTATAAAGATGGCTGCACTCAGCACTCAATAGGGAAATCGTATTGCCTAATAGGTGTATCGAATGTATCCAAAAAAGCCAGAGTTTATTTCATTACATAAATTCAGGAACAAGAGGAACTGATCCTCCTAGCCATCTATATTACCGATGTTGGTATAGCTTAGGTGACCAGTAATTATTTTAAGGCACTAACTGGTTTATAATGGTGATACATCATTCTATACCAAACAAAATATATTCTCATTTTTAAAAAGAAAGAAAACAAATCCGCCTATCCTGACAGTACTGTGACCTAGAAAGAATAATTATTTATATGTGCCATCATGTTGACGCAACAAGCCATGATTTTATCACTGCACAATCTTAGGAGAAAAAAAGGCTTCAGTTTAATTGCACAGGTCGCTTAAATAAATTTCATCTGATAAACCTTCTAGTGATAAATCAAACAAATAACCTAGTACTCGAGCAACTATTACAGCAACTGTATTTCCAATTGAATGGGCTTTTTCCTTATTAGACAAGTTTGTAATAATCTGGGAAGTTCAGTCTGTAAGAACTTTAGCAAGGGATATACTGTGTTTATGAAGCGTAAGGATACTCTCCTAGGACTTAAAAATTAGAAATTTGAATATAGAAACTTATCCTTACTATACAATCCTAACTATTAGGACTAGATGAGATCGTATCTTCCAACACTCCCTCAAACTGGTGAATATGCATTGTCCATTCCCAGCTTGGTAATGATGGTCTTGGTAATGATGTCTGAAACATTGATTAAACCCTTTAGTAGGTACATTTGCCCATTGAGCCTTTTAAGGACACGTAAGGTGTGCAAATCAAACCACTATCCAGCTTCTCCTTTATGAAGTGCCTATCCACCTCGAAGTGCTTAGTTCGGTCATGTTGTACTACGTTGTGTGCAATGCTAATTGCTCATTTATCGTCACAATAAAGTTTCATGGGACCATCCCATTTAATCTTTAAGTCTTTGAGGATGATCTTTAACCAGAGTAACTCACTCACTCCTTGAGCTAATGCTCGAAACTCAGATTCTGCACTCGAACTAGCCACCACATTCTATTTCTTACTCCGACGCGTTACTAGATTTCCACTAAGAAAGATACAATATCTTGACGTAGACCTTCAGTCAATTACCGATCTAGTATAATCCGCATCAATATAGGCTTCAAGTGATAGTCCAACATTTCTTCTATACAAGAACCCTATCCCTGGAGTTCTTTTAAGATAATGTAATATCGTGCAGGCCGCTTGTAGATGAACTCCTTTTGGATTATGCATATATTGACTTACCATACTTACAACATAGGTAATATCCGATCTCGTGTGGAAGAGATAAATGAGCTTAATAATGAGTTGCTAATACATTTCTTTGTTAACCTCAATATCTCAAACTACACTCTTGGTGATTGTTTTAGTCCGTATAACGCTTTCTTCAATCTACACACCTAGTTGTATGATAGTCCTTTTCAGAATCCCGCTAGTATCCCCATGTATATTTCTTCCTCCGAATCTCCATGTAGGAATGCATTCTTCACATCAAACCTTTAAATTTGCCAAAGTGAAAATAGAATTCTGGCTATATTCATTTTCGCCACTAGAGTGAAGGTTTCTTAATAGTCCACTCCATATGTCTGTGTATATCCTTTAGCAACAAGCTTGGCTTTATCCCCTTTCGGTGATCCATTGGCTATGCATTTTACCGTGAAGACCCATTTGCATCAAACTGATTTTTTTCTCTAGGTAAGTCCACCCGTTTTCATGTCTTGTTCTTCTTCAGAGCCTACATCTCAATATTCATGGCATGTTTCCAATTTTCACATAATAATGCCTCATCTAAGGAGTTAGGAATAAATAGTGTTTAGACTTGTAAGAAAGTTTTATAAGATGGTGAACATTCTTCAAATGACAAAAAATGAGAGAGGATATAATGGAGTCTAAGTATATTCTTTGGGTTTCTTTCTAATGGCAATAGATAGATTAATATCAGAATTTAAGTTAGAATTTGTTACCTCATTTTCAGAATTTGAGTTTTGAATTGGAAATTGGTGCTTTCCTTCTTGAATTCACCTTGGGGCAAGTTTGATTGGTTTTATTTTCCAAATTCCTACTTTTGGAGTGTTTGATTGGCCTTTTTTTCATGGAATATATTTTTCAAAAATTGATCATGTGACCATATTTTCCTCAGAAACTCAACTTTATAGAAAGTACAATATTTTCTAGGTTGGAAATTAAGACAATCAAATACATTTAATTAACAATTTCTATGCAAATAAGTTCTATGAAAATTTTCTTTCCATACAAATTTCATACTTACAATCAAACACATCTTTAGAGTATTTGGTGTTAGCACAAATTTCATTTCCCTCATTTATGGAATCAAGATCCCCATTTGGACTTTACTCATGTTCGTATTCTACATGCTCGATTTCTGCCACAAGATCAATAGTCGGTGGTCTTGTTCCTTTTTTGCTTTTGATTTTTCGATGTTCGGATTCAAAGGTGCAGTAGCCGCAGATGTAGTGATGTGGGTGTTCTAGAAGAAAGTTCTAGTAGGAGCAAGTTCTATAACTCCTTACCTTCTATAATCGTCACACCCTGAAGACTTGGTGAAGTAGGCAGTGTCCTCATCAAACATAACATCAGCTGAGACACACATCTTCCTAGTAGAGGAATCATAGCATTTGTACTCTTTCTGTTTGGACGAATACCCTATGAAAATACTCTATCATTCTTGAGAATCCAGTTTTCCACTATTCGAATGGTAGATATGGACAAAAGATGCAACCAAATATTTTTGGAACAAGGGAATTTGTTGTGTTAAAGTCACGGAAGAATTTTGAAAGGATATCCAGGGGGCCTTCAAATTCTAAGACTCCAAAGGGTAACCAATTAATGAGATGGCATCTATGAGAACAGCTTTCCCCAGTAAAGTTTAAGAACAGGGTCCTGGAACAAAAAAGGTTAGGTGGTAACTAGCAGGTGGCCTTTCTTTGTTCGACCATGCCATTTTGTTGTAGGATGTGGACCCATGAAAATTCATCAATAATTCCCTTCTTTTGGAAGTAAAGATAAGATTTGATTAAAGTAATCCCTAGCATTGTCTGATCTATACTTCTTGACATGTACTCCAAATTGATTTTTGATCATATTGTGAAAATCCAAGATTTCATCCAAGAAAATCCAAGATTTCATCCAAATTGACATGTACTTCTTACATCAACCTAGATTTCATCAAAAAAATCCAAGTAACTCTAGTGCAATCATCTATAGAGTAACAAACCAACGAGCCCCAAAAACATTATGAATAAGAGAAGGGCACCATATATCCTATGAATCAATGACAAAGGAATAGAACATCCTTTATTACTAATGGGAAAGGGTACACGTCTATGTTTAGCAATTTCACACACATCTCAATGGAACTTCTAATTATCAATCTCTTTAAAGAATGAAGGAAACATAATTTTAAGAATTCTAAAAGAAGGATGTCCAACCCGTTGATGTGTAGCCAAATTTGCTCTTTATTAGGGCATGAGTGTCCTGAAAAAAAATGTAGGGGTAATTTGCTTGTACTTCCATCCATGTTAGTAGATGTTTCAAGAAGGTACAACCTGTTGTCTTCCTAAGCATGTCCAATTGTCATTTTCTTGGACCAGGTCCTAAAATACACAATTAGTACTATAGATTTGCAATTCAAGTCAGTTGTGAGTTTATGGATAGACAAAAAGATTGGTAGATAACTTGGGAACATGGAGCACTTTTTTAAGGACAAATGAGGAAATCATTCGAAAGTTTCCAAAGCCGAAAACATTGGTTAAGTAGCCATCTACAGTGGCTATTTTTCTATTACTGGGACAAGGAACAAAAGTGCTAAATGAACTATAAGAGCGAGTCATGTGATTAGTGGCTCCGGAGTAAATGACCTAAATGTCTGCAAATGTTTTCTGTGAGGCAATTAAACCACATGAAATAGAGGATTACCTGAGTGTACCAACGAACAAGTGCTTGGGCTAGGAGCCTCCAATTTAACAAGTAGGTTCCTTAAGCTGTCTATTTCCTCCTTGCTGAAGTTATATGCTGTTCTAAACTTTGATCGTCTCCATGATCCGTCATACTCAAGTGTGCAGTATCTTGTTTTCTGAAATAGGTCTGTCCAATGGATTTCCAAATCTCCTTTGATGTTGATAAAAACATGGAGGTGTCACTAACTTCAAGTTTCATGGAGTTCCATAACCAAGACATGGGATCACCTTCTTTTGGTCCAGTTCCTAGGAGATGACTCATCTTTCCTTTTCCCTTTAGAAAGGTCCGAACTAGTTGAGACCATTTCAAGTAATTATGATCAGTTAGTCGATAGACGACTGGATGGTCTGCAACTCTCTTATTGTTGAGACCATAGCATTCTTGGGTTCACCATTGTTGCTTAAGCGGTTGGAGTCTTCGACTATTTCGAACATTGTAAAATCCAAGAAGTGTATTGAGTTATGCGGGCTACGGCGGCAGGTTTATGGTTAGTAGTCAGGGCCCAAAAAAAAAAAAAAGACCAAGACCTGATGCTTTTTCAGCAATTAACAAAGGGTAGAGAGAAAGCTTTGTTTTCAAACCAGAAAACACAGCACAACTGACTTTTGCAGCTACAGGAAAAAAACCAGCAGTGAAAGCTGGGAAAAACAAGGTGTTTACACCACGGTTGCAGGTTGATTATGGCAAAAAATAATGGGGTGATTAAGGTCAATATAGATCGAATAAACTGGGATGAAGGAGGGTTAAGGCTCAGTATTTTCCAGCAATTAAGGGCTTAAAAATATAAATAAATAAAGTGCCATATCCGACAGATACTATGTGACCTTTGGAGAATAAAGGGCATTTCTAATATTAATTCTTTACAATTAGGTTACAATTTATAGGCTATTAACGTTAAGATAAACTAAGAAATACTAACAACTTATCCCTTAGAAATAGGGATACTCTCCTAGGATTTAAAAATTACAAATTTGAATATAGAAACTTATCCTAACTACACTCCTAACTATTCGGACTAAATGAGATCGTATCTTCTAAAAAGAGTTACCCAGAAAAGGTTTCCTTTCAAATTTGAGTTTGCATCCTTTATTCTAGTAAGTGTGTTCAAATATAACTGTGCCAATGACATCATCACATCCGATTGGCTTCATTGACTTCATATTCATCTCTACACTTCAGTTACTTCACATTCTTCTCTATGGTCATCAACTTCAAATTTTCTTCACCTACCACCTTCATCATCTTCAAATTTAATGCATGACTGATTATAGAAAAACAGATTTGGCTTCAAACTATGGATCTGAACCAGTTTTAAATTTAGCCTAATAAACTCAAAACAAATGCCAACTCATGACATTCATAGCCCAATATACAGCTTAGGCAAGTTCGCCCAAAAAAAGATCATCTAACTGAGACCTATAAATTCATTCTTACTTGTAAACAGCATAAATGTGCAAGGCAGCATGTTTAACTATTATAAAACCATACTTGCCTGCTTGGTACTTGAGCAATGATAAACCAACGTACCAGGGGTGTTAAGGGCAGCTGAATGACCACGTTTTTCTGCTTCTTGATTTTCCTTTGTGCGCCTTGCAGAGGATGGTAAAGGCTTCTGCACAACATCTTTACCAGACACAGAATCAGATGCCACATCAGTTCCTCCCTGCTTCTGCTTGGCCTCAATCATTAATTGCCACCTTGAAAGCATGTCACCAACTCCAGTAGCAGCTCGGACAGCAACATTTGCCGCTGTTGCACGCATCTTATCATCCTCTTCTTTGTTAGCCTGAAACGACCCAAAGCTTAGAAAGTAATGATATCACATCTTCCAGACAGCACTGGAGACATTTCCGTACCTTCGCTGATCTTACACGATTTTCATCCTTCTCCTTGTCACCATCGACTCCAGTAGCACTCTCAGGCTGCATCCTCAAATGATCAGAGATGCTTAAAATTCACACATAGAGAAGGAAGAAATAATGTTAAACAACAGCAGTAACCGGAAGCACAAGAGCTTTACTTCATTCTGTTTTTGAAGTTTTTCTGTTTCAGCCTGCTTCTTTTCCCATTCTTCCCGAGCTTTTTTATTCATCATCATAATCTGTTGCCGAACATTAGAAGTGATGACAGTCCTGTGCCTTGGCTTCTCTGTATCAACCCTCTATAGAAATCATAAATATTTATCTAAGATTAGTTGGATATCCCATTCAAATAAAAAGCATTTTCCAACTTTTTCACCAAAAAATTGGAAGAAATAGAAAAAAGTAAAATATGGAAACTAACCTGCTTTGACAATCTGATTAAATTTGTAATGAGTCCACGCATTCTCTCTTCCACACACTACAAGTACGATATCCATAGATAAATCAAAGCTTGGCACATCTTTTATACAGCATGATTATAATTTTTTTTTCTTTTTCTTTTTCTTTTTTTTCTTTTTTTTTCATTTTTTTTTTGCACAATTCATTTGAAGAGAATAAGCTTTCCAAGTTGAAAAGGTATATAGTGTCAAATGCAACAAAAAAGATTTTGAAGATCTAAAATCTCCCTTGATGGTCAAAAAATTACCCCAATATAGTTCCTAGAAAAAGCATGAGAAATCGTAATTAGAGTATAGGCACATTAAAGGCTCACCAAGGACAAGCATCGCTCCACGTCATTGCTTATATTCTTTAAACCACACTTAGCCACTGCCACACAGAGAAGACGAAGAAACCCAAAAGGTTAATCTTCATTATACTAAAGTTGCTCCTTACCACGGATAAAATAAGATATGATAGCAATCAAATACTGTTAACATAGAGAACACTTCACTGATTTCTGTTAGTTTCTTCTCAAGTGGAATCTTATGCAACATCAGCCTTTCTTCTTCTTCTTGAACAACCCGTCTAGATGCCTCCAAATCCCGAAACTCTTCCTTGGAGCCAGAAAATAGTTGTTCTTCCTCCTCCTGTGTTATACATTGTATTTCATATGGGAAAAAAATAAAAAAATAAAAAACTCATCATATGTCGAGTATAAATTAAGTGATGCTAATGTCTTGGAGTGGACAGACAAATGGTTTTCTGTCCATCACTCGATAAGGTTGAAAGAGTGGTTACCCTGATATTAACTCCGCTTACGGCAGTAACATCATTGAGTTGTTCAATGCTTTGATCCAGAAAGTCTCCAGACACTTTTTGCTTCTTACTATAAGATATATAAATAAATGCAACATCCAAATGAGGAGGATTCATTGTTATGTCTGAACAAGTTAATATGCTTGTCATGTTATAGGCATAGCAAATTTTTTGATATAAAAATTGGCATCACCTTGATGGAGGTGGAGAAGAACCAAGTGCTTCAGGTTGCTTCTTCTGCCCAACAGAAGTCCTTTTGGGGGCAGCCTTAGAATTATTTCCAGGTCCAATCAAAGAAGGTATCCGGGAGTTTGACTGATTGAACAAGAAAGCAAAAGTAGAGGATGAAGTAACCCCTAGATAATCATAAATAACCAGATATATATTATTATTTAATTGTAAGGGCAGATTTTCATAACATGCTCCCATTTCTCCCTGCACTGTAACACTTCTTGTCTCAAAATTATGCTTCAGCTTGAAAGAGAGAAACCCAAAAGAAAACATACAATGAGACCAAAGCACTGAGAGAAACTGTAACTATTAGAACCATCCACATCTCCCAGGCAACTACCCGAAATAAGATGTAGGCAGCCAGCAAGTGGGAGATCCCATTAGATATTTTATATGAAGACTTTCCAAGTTTGGATTCTTATTTTAGAAAAGCAATTAGGGTCCAGTTTTAAAGATTTTATAGTATTTTATGTTATTTGTTTCCTACTTAATTTAGTCTTTCTAAAAAAGTATATAACAAGCGGTTAATACATTGTTTTAATTAACCTTATATTATTAAATACAAACATATTTCTCTGTCCTTCCTCACATCCTCTTCTCCCTCCCCTTCTTCCCCTTTCTTCTCCCATTTTCTCCTCTCTCTCCTTCTATAATTCTGGTTCTTTTTTATTCCGTCCGTTCTGAGCACGATGAACATTAGAAATAGGCAATGACATGTAGAACAAGAAGTTAAACAAAAAAAAACTTGCAGCTTGAGATAGAGAGCAAAGAAGGGGAGTCAGAGATACAATAATTATCAGGAAATTAGAAGAATTCATTGAAAAATTATGCTTTGACTCTGTTAGCCAGACTAACAACAGGAAAAATAATGAAAAAAAATTACAACCACCACGGCCACGAGAACAACTATTAGTTCCAAGGTCTTGGGTCAATGCAATGAAGCAGGAATAAGAACTGCAAAATTGCAGAAATTTTATTATTTTCCGAAGTTTCACTTCAATCGCTCAAGGCAAATTCCTAGGTACAAGAATCCCAGTAAAAAAATAAAAAATGGTACATGAACAAGAGTACTAACATAAACGACCACAAGAACAATAATGAGATAAATATGATTAGCACCTTTAAAATCACTAGAGAAAGCAACTATTAGCGCCATATTTTTGGCTCAATGCAGTGATTATAACTCGGGCTAAACCATATTTATTTCACAAATTAGTATCAGCACAATAGAGTAACCAGAGAGACACAGGATTTCCGAAGATTACCAATGTATTGGTTTCAAAATGGCTTGTAATGGAAGAGGGCAGTGAATTTGTCGGTATCATGCTCGTTGGCCTTGCGAATCCCATTCCAGAAGAGTGCATCTCAAAGTATTCGTCCTGCAAATTACCTGCAGCATTTCCCTGATCAACCTGTGCAGAAGACAACGATGATGCCTGTGTGGTGGACAACTGTACTTTGTGTTGTTGGTCATTTGACTGATCAACTTGTTCCTGCTTCACGTAAGACATTGATGATGAAACTCCAATTTTCTGTTCCTTGCTGGTGGATGATGGCCACTGGACTGGATTTTGTTGCAGTGTCGTGTTATTGTTCATGTGAGACAGGGCTCCAGGTTGCATTTTCTTCGGTTCACCAAAAGCATTAGGCCTGCCAAACTTAGGCACATTCATCATACTCATAGCCTGTGTCGTAGTTCCCAACTGGTTAGCATTCATGTTCTGATGAGCTGTAACTTGCCTCATTTGTGAATCAGGAGGTTGCTGTCTGAGAGATGTAGCAGAATAAGGAGGATAACTACTCCCAGGACTTCCATATGTAGGAAAAGATGCCTGTGAGAATTGCTGTTGCTGCTGTTTATTAAGTCCCTGAATCGGAAATGTTGGCTGCTTCCACTCATGACTCGAAACATTCAAAGTGGAAGATGCCATTTGATTTATTTCCATTCCATGTGAATCTACCTGACGTTCCACCTCCTGGGATTTCGGAGCACTACTATCGCTTGTTGAATCTGTTAATTTGTGTAGAAAATGAAGAAATATGAGTATCACAAGAAGAGTTGGGAGCCTCTTGGTACGATTGTTAAATTAATAGTATTTCAGAGAAGGATTTGGCACCAGTTGATGGCATTTGGGGTTGTCGTGCAGAGGCCTGAGGCTGTAATGGGATTTGATTCGGTGCAGTCTGCGTGTTCCTTGAAGCCTGATTTTGGAATCAATCCACAAATAAAGTTATGCATTTTCAATTCAACTATAAACATATTAATGATATAATATTCATTACTTGTTGAGTCTGCAATTTATATACAGCCATCTTTAACATCTGGTCCCCTACAACGCTTCTCATGTGTCGGACAAAAACATCTTTCGAGATCTCATTTTTCTGAAAAGAGGCAACTGCTGTTAGCTAGAAGCTAATACAAACACTAGATCTTTACAAGAGAAAGACATTTGTTATGAAGAAGTAACGAGCATCACCTTAAGTTTGAAGTAAAGAGTGTGAAGTTGCATGGCTCTATCCTTGTCAAGTTGTGGTTGTATGATAGGAAGCAACAGGCCAAATGGCACTTGTTTGCCTAATTTCAATGGATTACCCTGCTGTTGATTATTACTTGCCACCGTCTGCTGATTATTCATCCCTGAGGTGGACTGTTGGCTACTTATCCCAGCTCCCATGGCATGTTGATTCCCCATTCCAAAGGCATGTTCATTACCCATTCCCATAGCTGTAGTTTGGTGATTCCCTGTTCCTGTTGACATGGACTGTTGATTTTTGGTACCCATTGCCAGCTTAAGTTGATTATTCGACCCCATTGCCATGGGCTGTTGGTTAGTCATATTCTGTAATTTGTGCAACTGTGCCTCGCTGTCTGGATTTTCTTCAGGGTCTGCCTCTACTGTTTGGACGGAATTCTTTTCAGATATCTGCACACTCATTGATTGAGGTACAGGAACATTATTCTGGTCAGATTGTGTTTTCTGATTCTCAGATTCTGGCCCACCTTGCTGTAGCTGCTGCGATTGAGATGATTGTTGCTCAGTTTGCTCCATAGCAGTTAGATCATGCTCACATTGAAAATTGACACTTTCATCATGGCTGGAAGATTGCCATTGTGAAAGATACGAACTCGAGGTATGGCTGCTTCCTTGAGATAAGACTGCTGCACTTATAAAGTTGCATGCATCAGGAAGATGAAAAAGTTTCTTACAAGCAAAAATTGAGAATAGAAAGAAAGAACTTGGATTTAAATATGCTAGCAAATCTCATTAGTACGCAAGCATACTTGTTCTTCAATATTTAGTTTGGAATCTTAAATAAAGATATGACCATCTCCTTATAAAGTAGTTAAAACAAATCGATGGTAGAAATTAGCTAACTGCAACCACGATGCAATCAAAAGGAAGATGGGGATTGATTAAGTTCATTATCAAATGATCTTGGTAATCTCTTACATCATACTAGGCAACCGAAATAAGGATAAAGGCAACAGTTTTTGCAGATTTCAGCAGTACATATACGGAAGCCACCAAATAGAATGAAAGAAGAAACTAAAATAGATATATTTTGAGGATCAAGACCACTTTCTTACAATAACCCTAGTCATCAATTTTTGTTCTTCCCAAAAGTGATTTTAAGTTGTGGGGTGTCATGTAGATATTCATGTAATTTTGATACAAGCATGCCCCATTAGCTCAACATGCACAATGTTGTCTTGTTAGTTAGACTTTCACTACATGGTCAGATGCAGCTTTAATTATGTACAAATGAGGAAATTCTGCAACAGTAATTAGTGTCAACATTCAAAGAGAGATGACGACGATCATTTATTAGTTTTCAGGAAAGGTACAGATTAATTGCAGGTTTATAAATCAGGGACACTTCATCCAATTGCATATTGCAACAATATTCAAATATTCAACATTATTGTCCATTCATTTGTATTACATTTTTGAAATTTGGACAAAATTATCATCATGTCAAGCCAAAACTGCAAGATTTTACAGTTCAGACGAATCATTATCTGACTGGAGGGAAAAAAAAAAAAAAAGGCTTTGGACACATTAAATGAAGATGACTAGGTACACTGGTCAGAAAAATGTGGACTTTTGGGAAACACATATTCACACTATAATTATTTAAAAGCACCACAAACTTTAGCATAAAGCTTGTAGAATCCAAATTCAACTTTTCTTTCGAAGAACACACAACAGCATCATGCAGAAGATTAGTTTATTTATTGAAATCTACAGGAATTATATTTCCAATCTATATTCCAGGCTCCATAATAAAAAATTCTTCCTCCCATTTAAAACAGACTACCATAATATACCGCCCAGCAGTGAAAGAAAGCAAAAAGAAACCATGAATTGCAATTTTCAAACACTACCATTGCATTTATTTTCTCCTCTAGCTGGACTTCAGACAGCAAAAAAAAAAAAAAATCCTTTTTCTACTCTCTTTTAGTCGGATTTTAGAAAATGCTTCTCGAAGGTTAGGATGTGGTTTTGTTCCTTGAATTCTCTCTCGTATCTCATCAAGATATTTGTTGAGTCCAATTAGAAACTTGTATAGCCTCTTTCTTTCTACAATCTGCTTGTATCTGATTCCATCTTCAGGACATCTCCATGGGTATTCCTCGTACAAATCTAACTGCTACTAATAGTTGTTGAGGGTGTTGAAATACTTGGTAGCCATCAAATCTCCTTGATGTAAATCATGAAGAATGCTCTCTATGTAGAAAAACTCTGAAGAATTCTCCTTATCGGGATATGTTTATTTCACGGCCTCCCAAATTTCTTGTGCCATTCCATAGAGAAGAAAATTTTCTCCTATTTCGTTAGTCATGGAAATAATCAGCCATGACATGACCACGTTGTTTTCAGACTTCCTACGTTTGAACTTTGGTCATCTTTTGTTGGCTTGGTTGCAACTACAAAAGGTAGTCATCTTTTCCCTTACCGCAAATAAACATCATCACAGATTGGGATCACTGGAGATAGTTGTTCCCATTCAGTTTGTGTCCTGTAATGAGAATGGGTTGCCATCCGAACTTCCACTATTGCTGCTGGAGATCATGGCTTCTTGATTTGAGGTGACTTCGGAGGCTGAGGTGGAGGTGCTACGTCTCTCAGTGGCCATTTCGTATTTAGTCTTATAGGAATTTTAGGGTTCATTATTCCAACTTAAAAATAATAGTGCACAACCCATTTTATAGATGAGAAATCCATCTATTACTTAGGGAATAACAGCCTATCAAATCTCCCCAAAAGAAAACTAACAAACTTGGAAATAATCTTCCCAAATCCTTTAAATTAAGGAAACAAATCAGCAAAGAAATTAATTGACTTGTTTGCTGGAAATCAACTAAAAATACTGAAATTAATCAGAATAATAAAAGGATACTTCTACAATATCTAAACCTTAACCTCCTGGAACATTCTCTCTGTCATGCACTAGGAAGTTATATAGCTTATATGTGACAGCTAAACCAGAAATTGAAGCTAAAAACTAAACTTGTCAGTTTCCTGCAGCTTCTCAGCAACAGCAGATCATTCGATAATTGCTTGACCTAGGAAATGGGTCAGGCAGTCTTGGGAAGGCAAAATTATTGGAGATTTTCTTGGTCAGTTACCAACCCACTATGGAAACAATCTTGAAGAAAAGGAAGCTAGGGAAACTGCCCTGGCTTTGGTAAAATCTGTGATGGACCATAATTTGGAGACATTTATTGATAATGATTTGCACAGAATTAGGAACTAGAGACATGCAGCACTTGAAGGCTACTGAGGAGGCAGTGGCGGTAATTAGTAGTCTCCTAATAGTTATGGTATAGGGTTTGTTAGTTAAACTATTCACTTTAGTGGAATAGGAAAGCATGAATAAGCTGCCTGTATGTTTGTTGATAGTCTATTGAGGTAGCAGATGTTGCCATATTGGTGTTGATTGGTTCAAAAACACTAGTTTGATGATTCATACAAAAAGGGCAGCAAGCTTTTTTCTTCTTTTTTATTTTTTATCTGACATTAGAACACACACATACGAAAACAAAAGAAGAAGGTCAGGGACTGTGAAGATGAGAGAAAAGGAAAATGGCACTAGAATTCGGAATATGTAGATAAATAGCACATGGGATCAGTAATAATATTTTGATTTCATCCAGCATTAACTTACAGATTATATTGCCATTACAAGACGTCAGATGAGAATGCAGAACAAGATTTGAGGGTAAATCTTCGTAAGCCTGGTAGAATGACGAAGATGGATGCAAAGATTCAACTTTTGTTTAAATTTTATTTCCTTTTTCTCTTTTAGTAAAAATAGAGTCTTTGATGTTCTTAATAGTTTACGGGTCATTTTGTGATTCTAATAAACTAAAGTCTAGGTTGTAGGGGTTTTTCAATAAAAGAAGATTTAGAACCCATGTCCGGAAATTTGGTTTCAAAATTAATTAAAATTTAATTGAGAGTATATCAACTTGGTTATTAGTTGGTATTGGGTTTTAAGAATCAATGAATTATTGACTACAAAGTCTTTGAACGCCTTCTTTGTTCTTGCGTTATTCTGATGCAGCAACTATATATTCCTTAATGACCATTTTCCTTTTCATACTGTATCACTTGAATAGAATAATTTCGCACATATCAGTAACTTAAAATCTGTGCATATTCATATTTTTCCCCCTTGCCTAAATCTATTTCTTTTACATCTTCTTGTTTCTCCCACTTAAACAGTAAAGGCCTTCAATGTCCAAAGACAATATTTCATTACTGAGTAAAACCCTATTTTGTCAACCTCAATTCGCCCCAAAGGAAAATTCATTATAATTAGAACTACCAAATTGAAACGCTAAATAACAAAAAACAATAAATAACCCAGAAATTCCATTCAAACATCAAATCAAACAATAAACGGAGGTAATTGAATACCGTTATCTGAACTCGGCAGCCGCGATGTAGAAGTATCCCCTTCAATATCTCTGTTCAATGCAGCCGTGAATGCCTCCACATCAGCCCCAGAAGGCATTGTTTCATCCTGAAAACCCATTAAATTGTCAAAAAAATCCCAGTCTTTAAAATCCTATAATCAAATATAATTCGCAAAACACTAAGAAAAAAACATATAAACCTATATCTACGAGATTAAACATGTATCGGGCTCACCTCGTCTTCTTCGAGGAATTTCATAATATTCGGGTCCATAAAATTCTACTGTTTATCTGCGTCGCGAGATTAATAATTAAATATATATTCTGGGACGCAATTTGGCAGAGTTTATGAAGCAGCAGCAGCAGCAGCAGCAGCGAGAATAATTAAAAGTTGTGTGCGGGGATCTTACCCTGTTTATATAGAAGCTTCCTTCCAAGTTCCAATTTTTATTTCTATTTTCAGAGTGCTACTCATCGCCGCTAGCAAAGCATTTTTTTTTATGTAACTATGGTTGACTTTCTCGTTCTTTATTTATCTAAAAATAAGCTCATACTTTATGGAGATTAAAATTAAGTAAATTTTGGTAAAAGTTAACGAGATAAGACTAAAATTAAGTAATTTTTTATAAAAATTGATGATACAATTAAAAATTTATGAACCTATGTGATTAAGATTATTTATCAACTTTCACAAGTTAAAATCAAGATTTTAATAACCACTAAACAAAGGCTAAATTGAATTGTAGTAGTGCACTTGCAGTGTGTTTAAAAGCCCAAGGTTATATATATATATATATAT
>CAIGRN010049714.1:0-16321 GCA_903798345.1 Fraxinus anomala
CCCCCCCCCCCCCCCCCTTAATTTATGTCATAAAGTCCTGTTAGAACAAATTTTAGCAACATCTATTTATTTATTATTCTTTTTTTTGGGGGGTGGGTTGATATAAAATGCATGTTTGTTGTGTATTATTGCAAATCAACTGATTTTGATAAGATACAACAATCCTTTTTGACAAATTTGGATGAAGAAAGGGATTTTGTGATATTTTTGGTATTCGGCCAAAAATATTGAAGTACAGTAACTCTCCAATTTCTTCTTATTCCTGTGTTTAACTTGAAAATATCTTGTGAATTTTGTATACACTTTTCGACCTCTTAGAATTTCAAATTCCCATTTTCTCTGATATGGAAACATATGTATAGATGGGTCTTTCTCTTTGTAATTTCATAGTGGATGAATTGCTTAATTGTATCGCCCCTTGAAGTTTAAGTTTTATTTCCTCACGCACAGGGCATTTCTGTTTGTTTGTTGAATGTCCTCTATTATTCATGTTCAACTTTATATTAACTCTTCAAAATTGATTGAACATTTAGAACTTGTGTAAATAAAATAATTTATTGTTAGTTGTGTGACTTTTAATTTGCCATTTTCCTTAAAATGAATTGATTACTCCTACTTGCCTTATATCGTATAGGTATTGCGGAAGAGGTATCGTACAAGAGCCGCTTACAACAATTTACACAAAGAGCATCTATTCCACTTCCAGTGTATATTACTTTTTGTGAAGCAGAACATCCTCCCAGTTTCAGATCAAAAGTGAAGGTGAACGGAACATGCTTTACATCTGATACATGTCCGTCTAAAAAGATGGCAGAACAAGAAGTTGCCAAGCTTGCATTGGCTGGTCTTATTAGCAAAGTAAAGGATGAGGGGAGTTCATTTATACGTGAGGTTTGTTGAATTAAGTACTATGATCTCAGCTTTCCATATTGACTGTTTCAATAATTGTTTATTAACTGAAGCTAGTACAAATTAAGTTGAGTAGAATACTGTTTTATTTGAAGCTAGCCCCCAAAATGCTGGTCATTTCTCATTGAATTGCAGATATTGTGCTTTTTAGTTTTTCTTAATGCGCTTTTATCTCTCTGTCTGGATGCAAAATACAAGACAAATAATACAGTATAGAACTGCTTGAATTTCTTGTTACATCTAGCTGTCTTAAATCCTTTTGCTTTGAGTAACTCAAACTCAAAAGCACCATTTTCAAACTATCTCTTGTATATGTACCTTTAATGCTGGAGAACAGCACTGCTAGGTAAATTGTGAAATGAAATGTTTGATTTTCTTATCAAATCTTTGCTCTATTGAATAGAAACAAAGTAATGTTAATTATGGTTAAAAAACGATCTACGCATGAGTTTAGTGTAGCTTTAACTTACGGTTCAAAATCAGCTGAATCATATTTAAAGTTTCAATCAACTCTTAGTGAGATTGAATCATATGATCAGTACATGTTATGTAAGAACAAGTACTGAAATTTGTACTAGAGAACTAAATTTCCTTTGAATATTGACATTCTAATAATCTCAATTGACATTGCTACTTGGAATGGAAATACATCGATGAAATAAAAAATGGGGGTAATTGAGTTAGAACATCGAGCTTCCGAGTCCAAATCATTTATTTTTCTTATATGCTCCACAACCTTGAATTTTTCATGAAAAGGTATATTATCTAAAAACTAATAACATTTGTATTGATCTTAATATGATTATATTGCTGTAAAAAAGTACCTTAAATTAATACCATGTTTACATTGTTATTTTAATGATGGGAAACATTGCAACACTTTGTAGTTACTCAAATGTGCTAATGCTGTGAGTCAAGAAACCTATCCCTTGTGTACTATATCCCATTTTAGTCTATGAATCTTGTTATTTTCCCCACTACGGGCTGCAAACTGCTGCTGTCCGTAGTATTATAACCTCTTTGAGCCCTGAGTGCATTCAAGTGCTTCCTTGAAGAATGACTGGATAAGAAACAATTATGAAACTTAAACCCCACTCTCTCTCTCTCTCTCTCTCACACACACACACACACACACACTCGCGCACGCAGGGGAACCTTCTTTTTGTTTGTATCAGATTGTTGCGACGGTCCATTCTCATTTCGTAATGATGTTGAGAAAAATCATATTTTCTCCCATTTCACTTTCTTTTTTCCTTTTGACATTTGTACAGGGTACGGTGACTACGTCCCTTTGCAAGTCTATCATGAATGAGTATGCTGTCAAAATGAATATGGAGAGACCCGCTTATGATACAGTTCAGCCAAAGGGGCTGCAGGGGCTGCTTCCTGTTTTTGTGTCCTCGTTGATTTTTAATGGTGTTACATTCACTGGAGATACAGCAACGAACAAGAAAGAGGCTGAAAAATTTGCAGCACGCTCTGCTATTTTGTCCATTTTAGGTGCTTATTCAACATTTGAAGTCAAAAATTTGATGTATAAGATTCCTTTTTAATGTATAATTATCATGTGCGCATGCATGGATGATAATGGCTCTATGATTTTTTCAGGCTCTGAATCCGGGACAACTATGTCTGAAATAGTCAGGTCTAAATTCAGGTTGTTTGATGCGTTGGAAAGCCACAAGGATTCTTCCAAGGTCCATGATAATGTTGGTTCTATGCCTATTGGAGAGAACCGAGGGGGGGACCTAGCCTCATTGAATAAAAGAAAAGAAGTTGAAGTTAATGGTAACACGGGAAATAACACTTTTGCATCACTTGATCCTACATTGGTACAACCATCTATTGTTCAAGGAACACATCTCCCTCTCCATGAATTCAAAAAACCTAGACCTGGACCTTTATTAGAGGTAACGGGTCCTCCAATTGTGTTTGTACCATCAGCTTTGGAACTGTCGTTGCCAAGTTCAACATCTGGGAAAAAGAAGAGTCGTAAAAACAAGAAGGCCAAGAAGAAAAATCTAGTTAATTCTCAGTAAGTATGACTAGAATACTATCTAACATATTGTTGCAAACACGAATGCTGTTATCTTGTGGTTGCAATCATTGGGTGTAAGCTTCAGCTCTTGGTGCTACTATATGTTGGTTTTTACGTTGCAAGTATTAGATTTTAACAGTGAAAATGAGTTTATATAGCCATATTGTATTAGTCTCCAGAATTAGCTTCAGAGTGACTTCGGAGAATATTTGACTTAGCTTGTACGGAAGCTGAACTTACATAGCTGGTAACTGGAGTTCTTTTAAGGATGCCGTATTAATTGGGACTAAATACCAAGGGAGCCCAGAGCTGAACTCTTAAAAATTCTTTATGTTTGCCAGGAGCGACGTGAACAACAGAAATGATATTTACAAGTCATTTTATACATTTTATTTTATCTTTAAACATATGAAAGCACCACATTTGGGTTGCCACTTCGTTGCAACACATTGATACACCCTTAAGGAGCTGTCTTAGAATAGAAGTAGATTTGTGTGTGACATGACTGTAAGTTTTCAAAGTATTACGGAAATTTATTATTTACTCCTGTGTTAATAAGCCAAAGAATTTATGCTGTTTGTCCGATAATTTCATTTCGGACTTAAATTTGAATTCACAATTTTATCTGTAATTTGACAGCATAAAATTGAGTAATTCACCGCGTGAGCTACATAACTACGAGAAACGAAGAAATATTGTGAGCGTAAAAAGTCTCTATTGCTGTGTTGATGTCACTGATTTGTTTGAGGTGTTATTATCAAAGAACAAGCGATTGATCCTCTGTTTATATTCTAAGAAGTGAAGTGTAGGAGTATATCTTAACTACTATCTGTTCACGTGAGTCTTGATGAAGTTGTTTGATGAAAGTGTTCCTCCAAATGCAGGTTGGCTATTGTTGCAACGCAGCCGACTCCTGCTTTTTCAGTGGCCAATGAGTAGTTCAGTCCACTATCCTTCTGCTAGGTAATCTCGCTGACATTATTTTGGTGTTTGGTTTTATGCAAATAAGGCAATGCAACTGTGCCTCTTTTGTTACCACTCACTACTAGTGCCTCTAGTTCATATCAAGGAAAGGAAAAAGGATTCTAGGAGTCAAAGAATGTTTCTGAAATGTGAACTATTTTGCAGTTGTTAGATTGATAATCAACTTTTGAAAATTATATAATAGTACATGTTGATCGAATTCTGGTCAATTGGCAGAGATTTTGTTCTCTATTATAATTATTTTTGACAAGCTAAAAAGAAAAGAACTCAAGAAATATTATGAAATTTGAAGGTTGATGACTGTGATGGATGTGGCATGGTGAATGTTATTGATATAGAACAAGGGGGATGAGAAGTTGTCAGAGTTTTTTCCTTTTTCTTTTTGCCTTATGACTATTGATTTCTTGATATTTTTTTTTTCATTTTTCTCCGTTCAAAATGGCTAAAATTCATAATTTTGTTCCTTTTCACTTTGTTGCATGAATAGCTTAACGCAGTCAATCTGATGTTGTAACACATGATGTTATTATATGTTGTATTCATTATCATTCTCTTCTGTATTCAGGCTCTCTCGCTTCCTAAAGCCAAAATGATGGTTCCGTTGCTTTTTCGCCTGGTACCGTGCCATATTATAGTTCGGTAGTAGTGTAGTACGACTGAGAAGCATGTTATCAATTGTAACGACGGTTCACTTCTATATCTTGTTTTATTGGCTTAAATAATGACTTGTAAGATGTATGCTTTGTTGAGGTTCTAGGTTTATTTCCAGTTGCTATCTGAACAGTTATGTTTGACTCCCGCAAGAGTGTTATTTACGTAGTCTTCCAATTTTTTTTATGTACTTCTTTTCTCTCTTTTGTTCGGGATAGATGGTGGTGGGGGAATGACGATCACCTTGGTCATTTTTCATCTATGGTATTGCTTTATTATGACCGGAACTTGTATCAGAAGTCCGTTTCTTAGAACCCTTAGAAGATCACCATTGATTGTGGTGTAATGCTATTTAACACCACAAGTGTTTAACATCAATTTAGGTGCCAGTGATTTATGAGACAAATCTAGGTGGATCCCACTACCATCTAGATCAATAATGCATTGTTTAGAACGGTATAGTTAATGCGAATTGATTTTCAACTTCAAGTGTGTGGTGATGATGACACCCCTAAAATGTTAATAATAAGTGGTATTTTTCTTGGTGGGAAGCATTTTTATATGCATCTCTGTAGCCACTACATTATAAAACACTTAGGTTGCGTTTGATTGTCAATATTTTTTTATGAAAAATGTGTTTTTTTAACCTAGTTTCATTTTTTGTGTTGTTTGATTGACAATTTTTTTGTAGAAAATATTTTCTCACTTTTTGTCACGTAGCCATATTTTCCTGGAAAACAAATAAAATATTTTCTTTAGAGCGATGTGATTTTTATTTTCCAGTTAATTCACTTTCTCTCAACCTCTCATTTACCAATCAATAAAAAAAATGGATATGCATAATATTTTATATATTGAAAATTAAATCAATCAAACACATTTAATTAATAATTTTCGTATAAATAAATTTTAGGCAATTGAATTATTTAAAATTAATTTTCTTTCTATACAAATTTCATGTCAATAATCAAACTCACCATTAGTCAACTAGTAGTCTAAATACATGTAACTGGTAAAACACGTTTTGTCTTGGTCAATTTTCTTTTGGTTCTTGGCTTTTTCTTGATAGTGGTCTACTTTTCCAAGTCAATCTCGGCAAGGCCAATATCTACAAGCATAAACTCTCGTTATTTTTTGCTTACACCACTCATCTTCTTTATCCTCTTAGTTTCGATTTTCTCCATGTTTTTTCTTGAAAATTATCTGTGCGGTTCTCACAAATCTATGAGAAACAATGAAAGGCGAAGAAGTGTGCGATTGGGAGAGAAAAACGGAGCAGTTAAAAGAATGAAAAGTGGCTTAAGCAGTAAAGCTCTTTTGATGGCTAAGATGATTTCTTGGAGAAAAGTGCAGGATGATGACGAAGAAGGGCGAGAGGATATTGATTTTGGTGATGAAGACGACGTGGTTTGGAAGAGAACGATTATTAAAGGCGAGAAATGTCGTCCTTTGGATTTTTCTGGGAAAATTTTGTATGATTCTAATGGGAATCTTCTGCCAGATTCACCTCATCATCCATGTTAAGGTGATGGACACAAAAGATGATTTGCTGTCAGTTTTTCTGCTTATTTTATGTGTTTGTTTTGAGTTTTGATGATAATAATGATATCCGAAGGTAGAAACAAGTGTAAAAACACGACCAACGTTGTATATATAATAAAAAGATGCCGAGAGTTTGGTTAGGGACTCGTATGGATAGTCGATAGAGATAAAAGACATTAACACTACGAAGATGAGATGATTTAGTGGATCGAGGAAGGTGGAATTGAAGTGTGCTAGAGTAGGGTCGACCCTTTTCGAAGGTTTCAATTTCATCACCACTTTGTACACAAGATCACAATAATCCTATTGAACTTTCGGGGTTCTATTTCGACTCACCTATCTGAAAATGTTCAATAGGTTCCGTTCCCTTCATGTCTTCTTCAATGATCCGTGCTTTGATGATGTTTTTGAGTTTTCACCACTCTTAATTAATTAAGATATACTTTAAAAATAAAACCTACAATCTTTCACATTTGTGTCTTTCGAAAGCAAAACTTGGGATAAGATCACGAAGCCGCATTTTAAGTGCCAACACTTTGGAAATCTTTCGAAATGTATAGATAAAACGTGGTGTATGACATTTAAAAAATGTTCACTTCTCAAAATTTTACAGAAAAAATGTGAATGACCATTATACCCTTTCATACAATCACCGAAAATCACCATCACCACCAACCGACCCCAGCAAACAACCATCACCCTACATCAAACTCCGGCGACAAGAAAAAATAGCTCCACCACTCATATCCAACCCCTCAAGTCAATAAGTGGGTCAAGTCCACGTACTCGTACAACTTACTCATCCACACATCTTGATTTTTGGTACAAGCATCAGTACTGTTGACCACTGAATAAGGTTGCATTCTATGTGGACCACGTCAATTCTTTTTTGCATCATCGTTATTTTGTCTTGATTATCCACCTAGTATATGCGTGTGCAAGAGGGCGAGCCACTCATCGACTAGTTGGCTGAGCTTGTCTCGGAGTCGAGTCGTGGTGTGAGACTATGAGTTGAACTGATATTTTTCCTGCGAGCTGATGATTGGCGTGCAGCATGCTCCCGATGTGAAAAAAAATTAAAATTTCATAGCGAAACTTAAAAATAAAAAATGAGGTGAGACTAGCGACTGGTAAGTCGGCTCGACTCAACTCACCCAAAATGAGCTAGTAGGGTGAACTAAACTGGTCCGTGCAAAGGTCGACTCGATCTATTATACCTTAGAACTGTCAAATTACTTATGATTAATAGATATTTTGCTATATAACCCTTCCTATCCCATCAAATTGAAATTTTTTGGAAAGTAGGGTGGGATTTATAAGAAGTTCTTATTCATCATTCTAGTTAATTAATTTTTTGATATAATTTTATTTTTAAATAGGATTTAAATTGAAAATATATAAATAAAAAATTTGGGACGAGACGACGAGTTTCAAAGTAATCGTGGAGAAGGACCATATTTATTTTAAACTTACTTATTTACTTATAAGTAAATTTATTATAAATAAAGTTTTTAAGCCTGGTCAAACATCCCTGATTAAATAGAAATTTAAAGAATTTATTGTGCTATTATTCTTAACAAAATGAATCTTTTAAAATAAAAATTCAAATACGATATGGTATTAAAGTTCAAAAAGCTCAAACAATCAATTCAATTTTGTCTAAAAATAAAACACGTAATTAGATTCAAAATTTTATTTCTTCAAACGAAAAAATTCCCCGTTGTGTAAATATAAAAAGCAAGAACAACAAATAAGAATTTGGAGTCAAAACTCAATACAAACAATATGATATTATTCTCAAGAGTATCGACTTGCTAATTTCATAGAAAGAATTATAAATTTATTGAATCACTTATTTATAGTATAATGCATTATAACCCATTGGACCGAGAATCAAATGGCTCATTGCCACATGAACCGATGATAATCACTCTTGATGATATATAATATTATTTTATACTTAATTCATATCCTCATTGTCAACCAGACAAAATACGCCTACCTTATACATGTTAATATTCATATTCAAATATATAAAAACAAAATTTTATGTTCAATATTTTAGTGCGACAAATACCATATAAGGAATGGCAAAATGTCCCATTCAAATAAGGCGGAATTCACCATTTTGAAAGGAAATGAAGGTGAGGATGGTGAACATGATCTCATCCCGACCCTTATTTTTTGTCGCAATAAAAATAAGTGAATAGATAAATGGGAATGTGTCAATTTGTGTCTCCCACCCCATTAATGGTGGCAATCGAGTCGAGCGGCTCGTCGGCTGGACCGCTAGATTAGTCAAAAAAGAGCCACAAGTCGAGCGGGCCCCTGGGCTCCTTTTTTTACGAGCGGCTCGCGTTGGCTCGCCTAAATCGAGGTTTTTTTTTTAAAGGATTATCTTATTATATAAAAAAAAAAATGATGAGCTCGCGAGCCGAAGCTCAGCTCGGCCCACGAGCCACGAGCTCACGGGCCGAGCCGAGCTCGACCAGTGAGTAACGAGCCACGAGCTCGGCTCGTGATGAACACTAACCGAGCTCGTGGGGCAATGCTCGGCCCATTGCCACCCCTACACCCCATCTTGGCTCGCATTCAAGGGCTGACGGGGAGAGGGCATAGGGTCACGTGATCCCCCAACTTTAAAAATTGGATTTTTTTTTCCTCCTAAAATTACATAAAAGCAGTTTGATTTAATTGATTTAATGGGTTGAAAGAAAAGCGGTGGCTATTTGACGATGGAGTGGCAGAGAACTTGACGGCTGCACTTCAAGAGATTTGGCGGTTCACCGGCACGAAAGCCACTCAAGGGGAAAACAAAAGGGGAAATTACGTGTTTATACATCATAATTTGCTCTGCTTTTTTTTTATTTCCATGAGGTTAATTATTTCGATAAGTATATTTGTCTAAGCTACAGAGCTGATAGTTTTATTTCTCTGTCTTGGGACCCTTGTTTTGCGAGTGATACTTTTGGATACATACAATTTCAATGATGGATTAGACTTACAAAAAATGGGTTATGGATATGCATTGAAAACTTTGACCATGGCAACGAGTATGAGTGACAGTGAGCTTATAAGCTAACAAGATATTGTGCATATCATATTATGACAAGGAGTATGACTAGCTCAAACGACATAATTAACTTTTTTTTGGTTCTTTAGCTCCTAGCCTTCTAGACTGAGCAATTTTTTCATATTGTATCTGCATTGTTTGAAGGTTAGGTCTAACGTTCCCCAAGCTTGTATATCTTTTTATTTTCGTACAAATAAGGATTTGTTTGATAAAGTTACTTTTTGTCAAAAAGCGGGTCAATTTTGAAATTTACTCTTTAGTGTCAAGTAACTTTTAGCTGTTTTCACTTAAGTAAAAATCTTTTTTCGAAGATGTTATATAAATTATTTTGTGGTGTGTACTGTCGCAGACATCTAAAAGTAATACCTTAATTTCTAAAACTAATGTAGTAGTGGAAGTAAGGGGTCGATCCCACGAAGAGTATGTAATTATGCTTCGTACAATGATTTGGGGAGTTTTGTATGCAAACAATTGTAAATAACGTAATTAATTATAACGAAAATTAAATTAACGAAAACAATCAAAATAATAACCTTGAAGAATGTGATTCTTGTTGGAGATGGCATGGATAAAACCATCGTCATTGCCATAATCACTGAGAACCAAAATGTTATGTTTTTCACTACTTTTTTACAAGCTTGATGATGCCTCCCTAACTCAATGTCCGCATTCCAGAAATTCCTAGCGGGTCAGGAGACGGGCAGGCTGTCCATAGCCATTCCAAACGCTATTGATTTTTCTTCCCTCTTTGTTTTCTCAGTTGGCTTTTAAATTGCAAAACGTAAAAGCCATCAAGCTTAACAAACAGCTCAACATGTCAAAAGTTGAAAAAACATTATAGTCTAATGTAGTAGTAGTAGTACAAGGAAGACCAAAAATTGCGAACTATTGAAGCTTTACAATTGATCAATAAAACATCTTCTAAATCTCTCATCTCTTTGCTCAAATTCTGCAAACAAAGATCAATAATTTTATCAACCACTTCTTTTTCATCTTTGCTCTCTTCTATCAACTTCTCAATTCGTGCATCGTCTTCACCCAAACATACCCAACCCGTATCGGGAGACCTCACAACAGAAACAGACAGTTGTCGACTCCGTCGCGCCCATATGCACTGTGGATCTTGATCTTCCCGGCACATTCACCTCAGGCAATTCTACTAGGAAATAAATTTTCTTATCCTTCAACTGCCTTTCAATCTCTAATGGTTCAGCCCTAATCCCATACTTGATTACAATCTTCGCGCAGGTCCCTGGCTACTGCTTGAAAACTTTACCATTGATTTTCATTATTTTGGCTTTGTTTCAGTTCATGAATGGTTAATGGGAGTGAGCATGAGTTCAGAAACTATGGATAATAAGAAGAGAAAAAGAAGGATTGCACAAAGGGACGGGTGCTGAAGTAAATGTGTTATTGAGTGGTTTTGGTACTCATCTTATGTTCGAGTATATTTTTCGATTATTTTGTCTCTTTCGAATGCATATGCTCAAGCTAGTGATGTACCATCACTTGCAACATTATTCCCCTAATAGTAGCAGTGTTCTAAAAGGCGTAATGTGTGACGATACGTAGAGGCCAAGCTATGGACTAGACGAGTTTAGGTGAAACATATGCGTAAAAATGTGTTTTTCTTATTTTAATATTATTTTTACTTTTAACCAATCAAAAAATCATTTAATAATTAAAAAACATTTAAAACAGATTTATAGAAATTTTATACATTTTTTCAAAAATTTCCAACAAAAAGATAAGTTTCAAATGTCAATCAACAGTTAAGTTTTAACTTAAAATGATTGTAATAAAAAAAAATTATAATAATACGCGCCTAAGCACGCATTAGTGGTTAAGGATTGCCGTTGACTGCTAAATAAGGCGCCAAACTGCTTTGCTTGGCATTTTCGCCGCACGTCGCGCCAAGGCACCGTCTAAGCGCACCTTTTAGAATACTGAATAATAGTAATGAATCTGAATTTGAATTTGTTTCCTCTATGTTAGGAACTATACCATGTTGATTTCGGTTTCTGCACGGATGACCACATGGCCGTTGTTTTGAGCCTCATTAGAGGAGGCATAACAGACCATTTTCCAAATTTACACCAGGATCCAAAAATATCAAGAAGATTGAAAAATAAATAATAACACAAGTTCATGTGGAAACTTCAAAATCGAAAAAAATTGCAGGTTGTTAAAGATATAGTAGTATATCTCGCACACGCCGAACCCCAATTATGACCCAAGAAGACTCACTAACTCACTTTTTCTTTTCGTTTTCACTTTCTTTCAAACCGTTCTACCTAGTAAACATAGTTTAAACTTCAAAAGATAAGTAGAAAAAAGAAAGATAACAGTGGTGAGTATGACCCGAATTCATTGGCCCTATTGCCTTCCTTTTACACATCCATCTTCTTTTTATACCATTTCTTCCTCCTTTATTAGATAAAGCACCGATTTAAGGACACCCTTTGTCTTACTTCTGGAAATCAGAAAGCATCATCTATTCGCATTGGTTTAATTACCCTACTTCCCATACAAATAAGGTTTCATTTTCAATTATGTACGTATAGTTTTGTCTAACAGTTTAAGCTTTTAAATCAAATTATTTCATATAGTATCAAAGCGCACAATCTTGAATTCAAGTCTTGCAACCACCATTTACTAAAATTGTGCCTGAATAAGGCTTTAATGGAAAAAAAAAAAAAAAAATCACGTACAAATGAGGGGCTTTTTGACGTGTGGCCTTATTTAGGAAGTTAAGTGGTTAAATCAATTGGTTCAAAGGTGGCTAATTTGGTCACTGTTACGATTTTAATGCTTTGTTGTATGTGCTCATTCTTGTTCTAGTATTGAGGTCTGGTGTATGCCTCACTCGAATTTTACAGTTTTTTCTATATGTACGTGTTAATGTACTATACTTTTTCTGTGTTATGCAACTTTTAAACAAAAAAATAAAACCATCCTTTTGGGTTCAATTGAAAATGGTCCTAAGGTTGAAGTTTGACCTCGAAGAAATGTCGTAAGTTGAAAGAGACGCCTTTGTTTTTTTGACCCTAAAGTGTGGATCATCGGAGTTTGTAATTTATTAGTTGGAACTACGAGTAATATTTTGTAGATTTACCTACAGTTGGACAAAACTCTCGAACTAAATCGAATCAAACGGTTCGATTCGATTCTTTTTAAGTTAATAATCTAAACAGGTATCAGAACCGAGAACCGACAGATTTAGTTTGATTCTCGATTTTAGACCAAGAATTGAAGAATTGAATATCCCTAATTTTTTTTTAATATTAAATAAGTCAAATTATTTTAACTTTTTCTAAATAAGTTTGCCAAGCCCAAAAATATATTTTTTTTGTTTCATTTGCCAGCTAATTAACTGAGCTTAAAATATTATTTTTCTATTTTCAACTTAAGTCCAACTCTGTAATTCAAATTTCAAAGAATCAAAATTGAATGATCTAAGTTTTTCTCAATCATTCTGTTGTTTATCAAATAATCGAAGTTGAGTGGTTGCGTCTCTTTATCTTACCATTTTTCTGTCATCTTCATTGAAAACTCTGATCAAGGTTATTTGTATACATAGGTGAATGAACTTTATTAGACAAGATATTTATATATTTTTAAATTGAATTACGTTATTTTATAAGAGTTAATGTAGCGTTAAAAAATTAATTATGGTACGGATTCGAATCGGTTCAATTTTATAATTAAATTTAGACATGACGATTTTATTTATTAAGTACCTGAAAATTCTGATTCAATTCAATTCTAAAGAGAATCGAATCGGATATGATCGGATCGGATATCATCAGATCGGAATTGAATACATAGTCAAATGTTGATTATGAAATCGAATGCATCTACAAATAGGGGGGGCTGTTCAAGAATCTAATTCTCCCGCCACAAGCTGGTCTGGTGGCTTCATTCTGAATCTTCCTTCCTTCTATTGCTATACTTTTGCCTGATTTGACAGCCTCCCCACTATTTGCCTCTACTTTTTCTATAAAGAATGATTTGCATTTTTGTGATTATTACATTAGCTAGAGATTGGACACATATAAGATACCTACAAATCGGTCAAATACTTAAAAAAAGAAAAGCGAATACATTTCGAAAGACCCTTTTTTTTTTTCTTTTTTTTTTCTTTTTTCCGAATATGCTCCTTATTAGCACTACGCACCCATATTCAATGATATTCCTTCGTAGAATTATTTACTCGATCGCAAAAACTTTTGGAACACATTTAACATAAGGATAAATAATCAATTTTAAAAGAATTTATTGTCAACATCTTTCAAATATGAATTTATCTGATTGACAAAGTTTAGGTGGATTTCCTTCAACGATACACCCGTCCTAGCCATCCCCTTCTGCCACCCGTGCCGTCCTAGCCCCTCCTCCTCCTCCTCCTCCCCCTCCCAACTAGGTGGAGACGACTTTGGTGGGGGGGTTCAAAATAGTTCGTATATAATGCTAATACATTGTTATAAAAGAATAATTTACATACAAAATGAAGACATTGAAAGTATAGAGCACAAAAAGAATAGTTAAATAGATGTAGCTTGTCTATACTGACATAAATCATTAATTCTCAATAACATTTTTTCTGAAAAATAGAATGGTAAAGAGACCTCGAAAAGATCAGAATGGTCTCTGTAAATCTGTTTGAACGTTGCCATAAAGGTTATTAGAAATTTAAGCCAAAAAATTGTAGGAGGTCCACAACAAAATATTTTACTCGGGATTTAGTTTGAATTATTGTCTCCATTCTCCGATACATGCTTTTATTCATCAGTCCATAATGTCACGTAGACAATACTCGATAGTAGTAATAAATACGAAAAAAAAGAGTTATAATATCGTCTAGTAATAAGATTATCCAATGCCGTCTAACAAACATGCACGTTACATCTATTCTCAAGAACCAATTATCGAGAGAGAGTAATCAGCCTCGGCCCAGCCATCGATCTTCACATGATAGAACAAGCATTGGGATTATCCTCGCTAAAGAAATACGAGATTCGTTCCTCAGTTGTATTAGCAGAAGGAAGTGCCTGCATAAGATTTTTCACAAATCCAGGAGGTGCCTTTTTATCATAAGCTTGAGACGTATAAGAATAATGAACAACATTGTGAGGGATATATGGCCAAAATTCAGCTCTTTTCCCTGTATTCTTCACTCTCCTTAACACTTTGTTCGGGTCGACATAGCCATTAACTGTTACGCGGCTTTGCTTCCGATTAATTTCCACGGTTTTCACACCTAAATCATCGATAACAGCGTGAAATTGATGAAATAGATATTTGTAATAAAATCATTTATGTTTTAATATGAATTGTACAACTTTAATATATTCAATCATGCTACAATGTCGGATAGATTGGCAGAAATGTTGATATAATGTCATATGAAATTATATTATTGGACTGTTTAAAATATGGTCAGCTTTCTCATCCAATCGTTTGCCGCCACCTGCACTTCTGTCAGTGCATATGTCAAAATCCTTTTGATAAAGTGATATAATTCATATACAGAAGGCCTTTACGTACGTACATACGGACAAGACATAATGCTTTCATCTTTTTTATTTAATTATTCTAAAAGTTTAGTAAGATTAGATATCCCTTTTGAGAAAGAGGACTCCTATGCTAGCTTTATGCAACTTTTATTTTTAAAATATACTTCTTGTCTTCCTCGATCTGTGTATGTATACAAGCAAGGAATTCAATATTTGGCAAATTTTAGCATTCATATATAAGCAAGTGTGTGTACATATGTATTTTTTATCTCGTAAGCAACATTGACGTGATAGATCGATTAAGATAAACTCGCCTCTCATTTATTATATTATATGAGGTCTCCCTAATAAATAATTCTATCGATTATCAATTTCTATAGTCTTGACTTAAATATTTCTTGTTAGCTTCTTATGGATGGGTCGATAGTTGATAATTGGAAGAATGATCACGCCGGTAGGCCTAAATAACTAATCACTATAATATCGGATTACAATGTGAGGTTTGTCTCCACCTTATGTACTGTATGCATCTCAATTGTAAATGTGGTGCATGCTAATACTCTCCCCCAACGTGAGGGCTGGAACTATCGATAACTCTCCCTCCACACGAGGCTAGAGAAACAAACCCGACACATTCTACAACCATGCACTATGATATCATAATAAAGTTTATAGCTCTTTAATTCTCATACTCATTTTCAATCACACATTTACACTGTAAAATATTTTGCACGTAAATTCAAAATTTTTTCATATTTTTCAATCACACGTTCTCCAAAAAATCACCGTTCAAAACATCATTTTTTTCAAAATAATGGCCATCAAATGGGGGTAATGGGGACGTGTACCTTCCATGTATTTAACAGCATTCTTCACTCTTCTCTCACATCCATCGCAGTCCATTTTCACTTTAATTTCGACTGTCTGAGAAAGGAAAGAAGAATTAAACTCCCATATATATAAGCGGAAAATTGGAAAAAAAAAATTCAAATTTGGCACATGGATATATATACATATATTACATACACACCTGCATTGATCTCCTTTTGCTTCTGGTGCTTTCAACAGTGCACAAGTTTGCAAGATAGCGAAGAGCACCCATTTCTTTTTCCTTCTTTTGACACAAAACAAAGGAGGAGGACTTGATATTTATACAAGGAGTTTGTGGGACTTGGAAAAGCCCATGCATGTGCATTAAAGAAATAAATGCCCTGTGTTGACTATGCCTAAATTCTATTGTTCACCTTTTTCATCGACAGTGAAATTTTAACGTTATAAGGATGTATTATGTACGTAGTTCGCATATGTATTAAGCCGCTTTAATATTTTTTGTTCTGCATGTATAAAGGATAGTAAGACGAGCCTCTATTATGATGAGTAGGGAAAAGAAAAAAAAAATGACACGAGTTTGGAAACTATCGTTGTCCCACCTTAATTGTTCACCTTTGTCGTCGATAGCGAAATTTTAATGTTATATGGGTATATTGTGTAGTTCGTTATGTATATTAGGTCGAATTAATATTTTATATTCTCCCTACATAAAGAATATTAAAGCGAACCTCATTTAGGATGAGTACAACAACAAAAAAAAAAAGGAAAAGAAAGGAA
>CAIGRN010049717.1:0-13502 GCA_903798345.1 Fraxinus anomala
TTAATATTTTTTAGCAACCAACTTTAAAAAAAAATTATTCACGGGTTTCGTGGGAAGATGAATGTAATTTAATATTATTAGTTCTCGTTTAAACTTATGTGTTAACTTATTTTAAATATATTATTATAATATCGATAGATAAATCGCGGATTAAAATCAAACCAATTCGTAAATTATGGTTTGGTTTGAAAAAATTCCAAACCGCATGAAATGGTTTCAGTTGAAAATATAGCACAAACCGCCCAAAGCAAACCGCATTCACTCATAGTCCGTGGTTCACAAGACTCAATTTAATAATTATAGATTTTAACTTTTAAAAAAAAATTAAAGGTGTTTTTGATGGATATTATTAAGGAAAAAATGTATTTTAAATAGTAATATGATGAGAAATATGTGATTAAAAAGTAAAAAAAAGTTATTGATGTGATGAAAAATATTATTTTATTGAAAAATGTGTGATTGAAAATAAATTTTAAAAGAATATATTATGAAAGAAATAGATCAGCTAAGATAAAAGCTTCAATAATTAAAATATATGTATTTGAGTATTTCGGTGCAGATAAAAGAAAGTAAAACTCCCCCGAATTCTTTTCATACGCTGTGCTGTCCGTACAAAATTCCTACATGAATTTCTGTTTCCCAATGATTTGCAGATCCACTGTATCAAGGGACAGGAACTTCTTCCTCACCTCAGCCTACTAAACAGGGCCAAAACACTCGCGCAACTCAACCAAACCCGCGCTCAAATAATCCAGAACAATCTTTTCAATGACAACATTACAATAACAAAACTGGTACAGAAACTCCTTGACCTCGAAGCCACAGCCCAAGCTAAGCTCCTCTTTACGCACACTAAATCACCTGACCTCTTCCTCTACAATGTCCTTATTAAGGGGCCTGCCCATTTGATTCTCTCTTGGTGTACAAAAATCTACGTCAACAAACCACCTTAGTTCCCGATAATTTTACCTACTCTTTTATTATTTTGGTATTTTCTGGGGCTTCGTTATCTGGGTCTGAGAAATTTGGTATTTTGCTTCATGGGCAGGCAATAATATCTGGCTTTGGCACGGATTTGTTTGTGGGCTCGGCTTTGGTGGACATGTATATAATTCTTCGCGGATTGGATATTCATATAAGGTGTTCGGTGGAATATCCGATCCAGATACGGTTCTTTGGAACACTGTGATATCTGGGTTAGTGAAAAAATGTTGCTATGATGAAGCCATCCAGGTTTTCGTTGACATGGTTAAGAGGACAATGCGGATTGACTCAACTACATTAGCTGCGGTTCTTTCAGGTAGAGCTGAGTTGCAGGAAATGAGTTTCGGGATGATGCTTCAGCCTTTGGCTATTAAGGTTGGTTGCCATTTTCACGAGCATGTGCTTACTGTTTTGATTTCTTTGTATTCGAAATGTGGGGACATTTTGACTGTTCGGGTATTGTTTGAGTTAATTGTGAACCCGGATTTGATTGCATACAATGCAATGCTTTCTGGTTATTCCTTTAATAATAAAACTGAGTCATCAGTCCAGCTATTCAAAGAATTGCTTTTTTCAGGGGAAAAAAGTTAATTCAAGTACTATGGTTGGTTTAATCCCCGTGTTCCATCCATTTAGTCATTTGGATCTTACGAGTTTAATTCATGGTTTTTGTGTAAAGTACGGTGTTATTTATATTTCTTCTGTTTCTACTGCATTGACTACAGTGTATTGTCGGCTGATTGAGATAGATTCTGCTAGGAAGCTTTTTGATGAGTCAGCAGATAAAAGTTTGGCATCTTGGAACTCCATGATATCAGGATATGCCCAAAATGGCCAGACAGAAATGGCAATATCAATTTTTCGTGAAATGCAGAATCTTGATATTCATCCAAATCCTGTCACAACCAGTATACTATCTGCATATTCTCAACTTGGTGCTTTAAGTTTGGGAAAATGGGTCCAAGACGTGATTAAGACGGAGAGCTTTGAGTCTAACGTCTATGTTGCCACTGCTTTGATTGACATGTATGCAAAGTGTGGGAGCATTAAGGAGGCGAGGAGATTATTTGACATGACGAGGGAAAAAAATGTGGTGACTTGGAATGCTATGATTTCTGGGTATGGCCTCCATGGACATGGCCGCGAAGCACTACTACTTTTTGATGAGATGCTATGTTCAGCAGTTCCCCCGACAGGGGTTACTTACCTTTCTATTTTGTATGCTTGCAGTCATGCTGGCTTGGTCGCAGAAGGTGAGAAAATTTTCCATTCAGTGGTCCATGAACACTGGTTCAAGCCCAGTCCCGAGCACTATGCACGTATGGTGGACATCCTCGGCCGAGCTGGAAAATTGCAAGATGTCCTGGAATTTATAAATGGGATGCCTACTGAGCCGGGTCCTGCAGAATGGAGTGCACTGCTGTGCGCTTGCATGATTCACAATGATACTAACTTAGCTCACTTGGCATCTGATAAGTTGTTTGAACTGGATTCTGAAAATTTAGGATACTATTTTCTACTGTCAAACATATACTCAACTGAGAGTAATACTCTCGGGCTGCTTTAGTGCGTGAAGTTGTTAAGAAAAGAAATCTGGCAAAGACCCCTGGTTGCACTTTGATTGAGGTCAAGGGACACCCTCATGTCTTTATGTCCAGTGACTGGTCCCACCCAGAATCAAAGTCAATTTATGAAATGCTTGAAAAGTTAATGGATAAAATGAGGAATGCTGGATACCAGATGGAGACTATCACAGCATTGCATGATGTAGAGGAAGAAGAGAAGGAGCTAATGGTGAAAGTTCATAGCGAGAAGCTGGCCATTGTTTTTGGTCTTGTAACATCTGAACCAGGAGCCGAGATTAGAATTATCAAGAACCTTAGGGTTTGTCTTGACTGCCATAATTTTACCAAATTTGTATCTAAAATCACTGAGAGAATAATCGTTGTGAGGGAGGCTAATAGGTTTCATCGTTTTGAAGATGGTGCTTGTTCTTGTGGAGACTACTGGTCGTACTTGTGTACTGATGAAGATTATGACACTGGGGAAGGAAGATTCTCCTTCATTCCTTGTTTTCCTGGTGTAACAAGCTATCATCAATCAAGAAACTCCATTCTAAATTCTTTTCATCTAGACATCATCCATATTTTCTAATCCAAACATATTATGGAAACTCATGAGGGATTTGACTTTCCTATTGATTCATACGGATTGGATCAAAAATAATTCTTGAATGAGGCAAGGGATGAAGCATAAAAGACATCTGTATTGGTTCTGCCTCCTATTTTGTTATGAAAAGAATGCATCTTTTTGCCTACCCTGGATGTTAGAATGCTAACCAACCAGCTATTTTCCAGAACACATTTTTCCTGTGCTCACATATACTTTTGATGACAGCACACGTCATCTCATTGAAGGAGTTGCTTGAGGAGCAGCTTTGAGAGAGAGAGATGGTATTTGTTGATCACTTTAACCTTTTATTTTGCTAAGATTTGATCAGCTTTGTTAAGAATTAATACATTTTTGTTCATTATTGATTTCATAATGGAATAAGAGGAAAGAAAAGAAATAGCTTCAGACAATGACCAAGTTACATTATTTGGTCACTCTCTGAACATATTGACAGCCTAATAGTTTCTCTTATTGCAGTTATTTCATCATGTACGCCTTTTCCTTTTTTCCTTCGCTGAAAAATTCTCATGGTGCTTAACAATTATTTATTTATTTATTTTGGTTTTAGACTAACAAAAATAATGTTTATTCATGCTCCACGAGCTGCACTGTCAATAGTTCATTAGAAAAAATAAAAATCAAGATATTTGTTTGCATAATAGAAGATTGAACATCATGGTGCAAACCAACAATTTAGCAAAAAGTGTCTATTGCAGTATTTTCTGTTATAGTCATGTACATTATGCTAAACAAAACTTTGGCTGCTGATTTATTCATTCAACTGCAACTTCCACTTTGTTGGACAAACATCAGATCCTCATAACCATAAAGTACATTGTATATCTGTAGAGTGTGGCTTCCCAGAGGAAGTATGAGAAATGTATCAGCAATTGACCCCACATTGCTTGGTATCAGGCCCCTTAGTTTTTAATATGAATGGGTCAATCCGGACCCATAGCAAGGAGAAGATAGAAGCCAGAAGTACTGACCATATAACAACAATAGTAGGTGTCCTATTCTGCTTACCCATGAGACCTTTTAGGAATGGATAGAGATGTACAATTACCCAAAAGGCAAAGAAGAGCTTCCCAAACAGGGGACCCCATGAATTGTACCCATTGTTTATGGCATCAGAGATTCCAGCCACAACACCAACCAAGTTTATAATTAAGATAGTTGTTGGAGGGATTAGGAGGGTTGTCCACTTGAAAGCATATAGCTCTCCGAATTCCTCATCATCTGTTGCCTTAGATGTGACTGTAAAGTTTGTGTCTATTCCAGCCAAAACCTTCAGAAGACCTTGAATAACGGCAAACAGGTGAGCAGATACACCACCAATCACCCAAAATTGTTCATTTCTCCACCATTCCTCAATACTAACTCCACTCCACCTTAGCTCTAGGATGCCAGTGGTAAAAATGGAGAGAAAGAGAGCTATGAAAAAGAGACTTGCAAAGGTGCTTATCTAAATCAAGCAGAAATGAAGACTTAAGTTCAGAAAAATGAAATAAATAAGACTAGATAGAAATAAGGATGATTCTTTTACCTCTGGCATTATGAACTTTCCAGTGAGCAAGCAGATGGCAGGGAGGGTACAGTATGCAAGAAGAGGTAGGGAGGTGAATGGATAGACAGTTGTATTAACATATGCGAATCGCTCAAGCCACTTGAGTTTTCCATTTTTGTAGCCATACCAGACAGGGCTGTGACGACTAAAAAAGATTTCAACAGAACCAAGGGCCCAACGCAGCACCTGATTGAGACGATCTGATAGATTAATTGGAGCAGATCCCTTAAAGGCAGCCCTTCTGGGCATACAGTAAATGGACCTCCAACCACGGCAATGCATCTTGAATCCTGTTAGGATATCTTCTGTGATAGAGCCATAAATCCAACCCAACTGCATGTTTATGAGTTGTGAGAAGGTTATGTGGGTTATGAAAGTAATAATTATAATGATAGACAATAAGACCTAATGCAGGTCAAGCATGGCATCGATTATTCTTTAGAAACGGATTATGTAAATATTATCCCACTTTCTTGGAGTAAGCAAAGAAACTGAACGTACCTCAGAACCCCACTCTGTCTTGTCTTCGTAGCCACAACTGATGACATGAATGGCTTCTTTGAGAAGGGCTGCTGGGCTTGAGGAAGGTGGAACTCCACCTTCAACCATTAATGTCGAAGTCACAAAAATAGGTGACTGTCCAAATTTCTTTTCAAAGTTCATCTGTGACATTAAGAGCTCTTTGTCGTCATCAAATCCTGAGCCAGATAATGTGAAACATATGAGTTTCAGTATACATGGCAGAAAATCATTTAGCATTTCTATTGACTACTGGAAAGGCAATAACTGAAACCTGTAGTGTTTGCATCGCCATTGACACCATCCTTAGAGTACTTAGGAAGCTTTTTGCGGCGTCGAAAACATGGGCAGCAATCACAGCTTACCATCTTTGGGCGCTTAGGACCCTTTGGAGGTTCATAGCCATATAAAGCTTGTCTTCTGAAGACACATCCTGTACCAACATAGACCGGACCTTGAATTCCATCTAAGCCTTTCATGTTGATCTATGCAAGGGAAGAAAATAATAAGTTTGGTGATAGTTATAAATACAATAGAAAAAAATAATAATATATTTTAATATGGACACCAGGCACTTCTTTCTTTTCATAGCCTCTCTATTATAGTGGAAAATACATAATAACTTTGTGGCGTCTTTTGCAGGGACTTACATCAAAGAAGACCGTGTTTCTGTTGGCATATCTATCATGCCTGTCTATTCCATCAAATCTCTGAGGGAACTGAACATAGCAAACCTTCTTTCCGACTTGAGGATCCATCAAGAAACACATTGCTTCTCTCACAGCCTTGCTATTGTTTAGGTAATGGTCACAATCCAAGTTCAGCATGAATGGAGCATTGGTAAGAACACCAGAAACACGAACCTGCAAAATTTGGTGAAAAAAGTAATAAGATTCTTTCTTTCAGGAACCTGATCTCTGCTACTAATGCATTTTAGGAAACAGATTAAATGGGAGCGGAAAATTTGTTTCAGCTCATGATTAATTAGACAGCCAATGAAAGATTTTTGATCTTTACCAGGGCATTCATTGCACCGGCTTTCTTGTGATGCTGGAAACCTGGTCTCTTCTCACGAGAAACATAAACTAGGCGAGGAAGTTCATTTCCTTCCACATCATGGCCTCCACTATGGCCTAGAAAGACTTGAATCATACCTGGGTGATCCTTGGTGTTGTTTCCAGGCCATGGGGTCCCATCTTGCATGATCCATCCTCCGAGTGGAACTTTTTGGGCTTTTGCAACCAGTGCATTAATTCTTACCTTGAACTCTTCATATTCTCTCTGTCACACATTTCAAGGAGCATGTTACATCCAACTTTGTGATTCTCATATTGAAATCATAAGAGTTGATATTATACCTTCATAGCTCTTCTCTCCTTTACAAATGTTGGCTGCACTTTATCCTTCAGATAATCAACCTTTTCACAGAAGTACATCTCTGGGGCACGAGGCTCTATAGAAAATTTCTTGCAGAAAGGAACCCATTTTCGAGCAAATTCTGCTGTTTCTGATAGTGATTCAAAGGTGCACATTGAAGCGCCATCATCAGATATATAGCATGATATTTTATCGACAGGGTAATCCATGGCCAAGATTGAGAGAACGGTGTTTGCTGTAACAAGAGGCGGTTCCTTCATGGGATCTACCGTGCTGACAAATATGTCTACTGGAGATAGCATATTTGGTTCACCTTCTCTCTCATACCTGCATCAAAATTTTGTTAAATTATATGTTACTCGTGGAAACACTTATAAATATGGTGCAGTATTCTAGTGTATTCCTATACACAATAAGTACTCTACTGGGATGTTGATGTCAATTATGCTTTTTTATTTTGCTCTTGCGAAACTAGGAATTACACTATTTGTTACATCTGCTGATGACTTTTGAACTTCACCTGATTACTTAATAATTCTCATACCATCATTAACAAAAGGCAGGTTTATATAATGGGGGTTGAAATATTAGCTTTACTTGTATCAAATTCATTTTACTGATGGTGTATATAGTAGTATAAATATTTGTTCCATTTATTATTTCTTTGGTGAGAATTTTTTTATTTTATTTTTATATTATTTTTATTTACAGAGGCGATAAGATTCAAGATATGCTGTTGTTGTTGCTCTTGCTCTTGATGAGTTCTTACCTCAAAGAAAGACGATCAAGGTAGGTCTCACGATCAATGGGAAACCATTTAGGGAACTGATCAAGGATCCATGAGAAGGCAAACCAGATCTCACATATAACAGAAGTTAACCAGAGCCCAAAGGCGTCGTGCACGGGGTTCAATATTCTATAACGTAGGAAAAAGGCCAGAATCACCAGCCTAGCCACGATTACCATACGGTAAGGATTGATTTTGCTAGATGCGATTGGTACTTTCCTTGAAAGTGGCTGCCTTGCTTCATCTACACTGCATTTTCACATAAAGCAAATGTCTACTCAGTTACGTCTAGAACTGATGGAAGCTAACTAAATTTAAAAAGTTTGTTTTTAATTCCTTTTTTTTTTTTTTTTGATAATCAAATCCATTGAACTGTCTCGAAGGATTCCCTATAAGATACAGAAACGAAACATAAGAAAATTTTATTTATAAAATAGTCAATATTTTGGAAAGCTTTGTATAGACATGTTCTCTATGAAAGGTGTTGAAGTTGAATCATTATCTTATAGACAGAAGTACTATCTTATTTCATGGATTTTATTAATTTTCTTTATGATTGGCTAAAAGCTTCTGTTTTTTGGGTCCTCTGATACTGAAGTGGAAAATCAACCTACACATTCTTCTAGCACAGCCGGTTTAGTTTTAGGTGAAGCTTTGATTACTTACATGGCCATGTCGGGGTCAGCTGAGTCATCTGGTTCGAGCCCCAAATTTCCTTGCTGCATTTTCCAATCATCCATCCTCTCTTTCCATCCCATCTCCTTATCATCCCATCTTGCACTCCCTGTTCTCAATACCATGCAGTGTACCATAGAACATCAATAAAAATATCCATGCACCAAATACATATACATTCTAACACAAAAATGCATCCAATTGAGCATATAAATTTAGTTAGATTTATGTAATATTTTACCAGGCTCAGGTACTGGATATGGGTGCACTCGTTTATGCAGAGAGGATCCCATCATCTGCTCTCCATAAGCATGATTGGACATCAGGATTTCACCGCTAACCTGCATCCATGGAAGCAAAGTTCACAAGAAATGAAATTCGCCTTGGTAAATGCTGAATTAAAATTGAGAACCACCTATATATACAAGGAGAAAATTATGACAAAAAGTGGTTTTTTTTATCTTACAGGGCAAGAGCGGACTCCAGCTATGACAGGCGGGTACTGGGCATTATCATCATCTTCAGGTCCTCTTCCATAACTCATCTTCCCATGAAGCATGGCTTCAGCAATATTTGTGTTAGTGTTTTTCTCATCAATGTTGAATTCATGTTCAATGTCATCAATATCTTCTTCATCGTCATCTCCCTCGACCCTTGGACTCCCTTAAAGTCACAAAATATAATAAGATGCAATTAGAATGTAAATCCAACATACACAAGTGAGAGAGTAATAAATAACACTAGTAAAAACCTATACTTGAGCATATCAAATTGCAATGTATACCTTTGAGACGCTTGTATCTAGTTTTGCACTGGGGACAAAGTTGGGTTCCTTCTCTCCTCTCATACTCATAGCATGGCCGGCACACCGGGAAACCACACTCATTGCATGCCACGAACAGTTCCCCGTCTACTGTTAGGCCAACCTCATCGCCACATATTTCACAAACTTGGCCACTCAGATTTTTCAAAGACTTAGGCTGCAAAAACAGTCGGTATGCCTTAATAAACAAATCTTTACATGTTTCATATATTGAATTGTATAGGACTTTCTTAATCATATTTTGTTCTGTTCCAATGTACCAAACATGCATATCGTTAGTATAAGAAGCATATCTACAAACATAACATGTATAATAAATTGTCTCATACGTGCTTATTAACATAGGCATGGTTACCTCTTCATGGCCATGGATGACGACAAGCTCGTTCCTGTTGTGAGAACCAGCAACAAGTCCGGCGCTGGCTTCCATTGATGGAGAAGGTAGTGTGTGTACTGTGTGTAGTGAGAAAAGAAGCTGATCAAGCAATGGTGTAGAAAAGGATTCTTTTTAAGGAATGCCAAAAAGGGTAGAATTACTATCATTTTCTTGTCCATATTTTGCCACCTAATATGGGCAGATGTTGGTTGCAGAGTCTCCATTGCCTTCAAGTTAAGCTTCTTCTGTTCCAACCACCTTCAAGCATCCTCTTCTGTGGCCTTTTTTTCAAAGACCACTTTTACCATTTATATTTTTATGAATTAATACTTTTATTCATTATTTTTGAAGCGCCTTTTTAATTAATTAATAATTAAATATAAATGATTAGCTTAGGATTATGTCCCTTTATTAGAAATGATTACTGATAAGAAATTCAAGCAAATTGTCTTCATTTGGGTAAATAGTCTTCTTCTGAATAGGTTTGTCCAAGGTCATTATAATTATTATTAAAAACTTCTGAATTTAACACATTCTTACATGGAAAATGGTAGCAAGTTTAGTGATTTCGAGTAAGAAAATAATTGGTGAATTTTGCCGAAAAATAATGTGGATTTTCAATCTAATCCTCGAGACAAATTATTGAAATTCATTACTCTCTAAGAGAGTAGTTTAGAGATGACATAGTTTTTGAATATTTTATCAAAAACCTTAGAACTATCTTTAATTGCTTCATTTTGGAAAAGTTGCGTGAAGTATAATCTTTGTCTTGTAAATACTTTAAATATTCAATGGAACTAAAAAGAAATATTGTACTTTAAAATATAGCATTCCACTCGAACATTTCATTTTTTGATTTTAGCTGGGTTGTAATTCGTCTATGATGACGTTCGAGTAGAAATGATTAATTCATTTGTCGGGGCAAAGGTCTAGTGTTAGTCATATGTATCCAACGAAATTTGAATTGAGACGGTTAAAACTCTTTTAAAGTAGATTATAGGCGTGTCACGGTTGCCCAGGATCTGGTGAAATTTTTCACTAAGCTGTTACCTATGGACTAATTATAATTGGCAAACCCTGGAATAAAAAAATCAGCTAATACTTGAATAGCAAGAAATTTCAAATGCATCGTCCCTAAAAAGTTAGGTTAGTGAGAGTTGGGAGTTGGGACTACATTTTCTTGAAAGGAAGGTTGCTCCCTATACATTGCTTAGGTCCTTCTTAGATCTCACTACATTATCAATAGAATTATCATCCATGTTACACCGTGTATGTTTAAGTAAAATATTTACTTATGGGTACATTTATATGTAAATAAGTCATAAAATACTGTAAATAAAGTATTGTTTGTGAATGACTATTATACTCATGTATCCTTAATTGTAATATATATGGACACTAGTTCTCAATAAAATAAACGCAAATTTATTGACTTCTATATTTTTTTTTCTCTTTTCTCTCTAGTTTATAATACGTTATCAGTTATAAGGGTGAAGTTCTAACTAACCAAGTTATCAGAAGTGAATCTTCTTTTGTATACAATTGAATTTTTTCTGTTAAAAAAAAAAAGAAAATGTCTATTTGTGGTGGGAAGTGTGAATCGAGTCTTACAAACGAGAAACAAATCAAACCTAGGCTACTAAGATTTATAGACTACTTGAAGATTTCTATATCTACCAAAACTGAAAAGTACTTGAATTTAATTGCTTCCTTTCTACTGCAAGTAAGTTCTTTTATTGAAAGTGTTTTTTTATCGTATTACATATCAAATCATATAAGATTTAATTATGTTTATGCTCCTAAAGAAGCTCGACTAAAAATTATATTTGTTCTAAGCGAATATAGTGTTGATGTTCTTGAAGAAACATAATCCACGTTATACAAATATTTTTGAAGAATATTATGATCCAAAAGAAACATAATTTTTTATATATAATTCTTTTAACGGATTGAATATCGCATTATTGTTCCCGAAGAAGCATAAAATAATATATATTAGTATTTTTCAAGATTGTAGTATTGTGTTCCAGAAAAAGAAAAAGTACAATATTTCAGTATAAATATTTTAAAAGAATATTTTTGTTACTTCGTATATTAATATTTTAGAAAAATATTAAGCTATAAGCTTTAATGAATATTTCACAAATTTTATATTCAATATTCCAATAAAATATTACTTGCTTCCGAAAGGCATAATTTTACGAGATTTAGAATGTATTTGACCCCATTCTCTACCAATTTTCTCAAAACATTTTTAAAAAAGTATGGGGCCCAAGTTAGACAAAAAGAACGTTTCCTCTGACAACAACATAGGCCACATGACTACTCACCTCTATGTTCCAATTTGCAAATTTGAAATTTTCATTTATGCTCTTCAATTTATGATAGGTAAGACTGGAATGGTAAGGTTAAAATGGTGAAGGGCAATGTTGTACATTTCAACTTGCATCTGAGGGCAAAACGGTCTGACAAGGCTCAACGGCATTATCCACTTTATATCCAATATGACAAAATTATAACTTGTTTTAACGTGTGCTCAAACCACTATCATAGGGAGATGAGATGTGGTGTAAAAAAAAAAAAACTCATTAAAATGAGCATCAAACAGTGGCCTAATATTTTATAAAATTTATTATATTTTTGTTTTTGATGAGTAAATCATTACATAGTTTAATATTTCTAAATAATAATTAGTTATTACTCCTGAAATAGTACAATATTTTAGAAAAATATTATTTGTTCTTGAAGAAAATAGCATTACAATTTCAATATTCAAGGAGAATATTGAACTATTGTTCGTGAAGGAGCAATACACTAAATACATTAATATTTTCAAACAATGATAATATTTTACGTGCTCTTAAAATGGCACATNCCTGAAATAGTACAATATTTTAGAAAAATATTATTTGTTCTTGAAGAAAATAGCATTACAATTTCAATATTCAAGGAGAATATTGAACTATTGTTCGTGAAGGAGCAATACACTAAATACATTAATATTTTCAAACAATGATAATATTTTACGTGCTCTTAAAATGGCACATATGACAAATATCATATCATAAACAATAGATGAAAATAAAAGACTCGTGATCTTTTTGTAAATGCTTATACATGACCTTGATTTCGTCAAGTCTTATTATTTTCATATATCAGCATTTTTTATATTATCAACGGTGAGACTATATAAAAGCTTATATAGACTTATATAGTCATTGAACTCATATATTATAGTCAAATCGAACAAATGATAATTATGTCCATGACATAATTTCGGCATAAATTTGTTCACATAATTTATATTATTTGGTTGCTCTCTTAAATGAGTACCCATTGTATGTTCCAGTACTTCGATGAAATTGTTGTGAATCCTGGTGGAGAAATGCAAAAGCTTGAAGCTAATAATGGTGCAATTGAAGTAAACACTAATAAACTATAAGTTCAATAATTTTAAATATATTATTATTTGACATGATCAAGATCATCATTGTATCAATGTTGATGTGAAACGAGGATTTGAATAAATATTAATTGAAGAAATAGAAAATTCTTCTATCAAACAAATTTTTTTATGATGTTTGTTCTCTTTAATGAAATTTTATCAACCATCACTAACTAAAATTAGGACTATATCTTTAAAATCTTGAAAATTAATTAGGGTGATATATGGGGGGCTCTTTCACCCTCTATGGTGACCATTTAGACATTATTTGTATCATAGATGCATTTACTGAATTATTGCATGGTGTTATTAAATATCAGGAACGTAAAGTTTGCAAGATTACTTATTCAAATTTTAAATTATCAACAGATTTTTCAGATTACAATCAAAACATCGTGTCTTTTAATGCTAATGAGCCTAAATCCTAAATTTTTTGGTAATTACTAGTTGGAATAATCATTGAACATTCTATTGTTCATGGTTTAGCAAATCATTAAAATGCCTCCAACGAATTGCTAAATCATTATTATTGAGAGAAAAAAAGTTTCCATTTATGCTTGGAGAATGCAATTTTTACATATAGCATCACTATTAGGCATCGTACCAACACATTAGTTCTCTTTATTTGCTTATGATCGAAAATCAAATATTTTTCATTTAAATTTTTTTAGTGCAATTTGTATACAGTCATTCCACCACAATGCACTATGATGAGTATTAAAGAATGCTAAGAATGCATGTTAATTGGAACTTTTATACAATATCATAAATCCTATA
>CAIGRN010049718.1:0-12899 GCA_903798345.1 Fraxinus anomala
TGACCTATTAGGTTCTCGATCACAATATCTAACGACGTGAATTATTATTTTGATCTAATCAAAATTGATAAATTAAAATATTCCTTTTTAATTTATCATCAATTTACATCCGTCGTCCCAAATTGACATCTAGTAATGTGTGGGGCAATACATGTGACGAAAAATGTCACGTGGTGTGACAAAATCAAACTATTTCGTTTATCGTGAAACTATAATCTTTTAGTCAATATGATCATATCAATTACGAGATATGGATATGTGTTAATCTCGTTTATCTATCATTTATTTTATCCCACTATTAAGTCAATGTAAGTCGAAAACTTCTTTTCGACTTATGAGTTCACCTTGACTAAGGATTTCATTATCAACTTAACTAGATAAAATGTAGATCATAATCTCTTACTATATAAGAGTGGCGAATCATTTATTGATCATTCACAATTTTCATATAATTCTTGACATATCCGAACAATGTTGTATTGTGACCCTGACAGAGCAACATCCATACCACCAAAGTATAACTGTCCTCATATAAGGCACTATGATGACCTTAAATCAGAGGACCAATTCCACTACCGAACGTTAGAAATTAACCACTAACACTCAGATAGTTATCCATGTGGAATCTCCCAGTGGGTCTCCAATGTTTTGTTCTATAACAAAACATCCACGTGTTCATTCAAGTGTCACCACACTTTAGCTTGTGAGATCAGCTACTTACTTCACAAGTAAAAATGACACACGTGATGGTCTATCCGTAATAACGATATCCGNACTTTAGCTATAACAGAACATCCACCTGATCATTCAAGTGTCACCACACTTTAGCTTGTCAGATCAGCTACTTACTTCACAAGTAAGAATGTCACACGTGATGGTCTATATGTAATAACGATATCCGTATCTCGTTATTACTTCGACCACGAACGATTTAAGATTCAATCATTTGTAATTTGTATCTCATAATCACAACTCCTTGTGATTAAAAAATCACCAAGTCTTGAATCTACGGATTCTATTATTTAATATATTAATTCAATTAAATAATAGATTTTGCCAAAAATATGCATCGATTATATATATTAAAAGTGCTTATTTCCAAATTTGTTGAACTTAGGGCATAATACTTACACTAATTTCATAACTCATGTTGTCTCCTCTAGTTTTAATAACCTTGAATTAACGTCTTACACAATCAAAGGAATAGGGTAGTGTGATTGCATTTGGAGAAAGTCTAGAAAATTTAAATGCTATAAGCAATGAGAGATCAAGAGTTTGTTATGTTTCCGTTTTCAATTTTTAGTTCATTTAAAAAAAAAAAAAAATTTTTGAGATTATTTTAAGATTATTAAAAATACGTTTAATTTATCATTCTGAAAATTTATTTTTGAAAACAGAAAACTAGAAAATAAGTTTAGTTTGAAATTTTGAGAAATTATTTTATAATATTTTAATTCATTAAATTTGATTACTTGGTGGAACAGGTGAACGCATAGACCAAATGTCACAAGTTCGAATTCCCTACCAACACTTCCTCGGTCGAGCCCGTCGCACCGGATTTACCTAGTATGGTTTACCTCTCCTGTGTTGTTTGCGGGCTACTGTACATGAAGCGGGGTTTACCCTAATGTGCACTCACAATGGTCGGACATCCGTCCCTTATTAAAGGTGATCGGGACTCCGTTGGCGGGTAGCGGCTGCGAGTTCCTACGTCAACAAAAAAATAGAATAATTTTATGTTAATATATGGATTAATAACAGAAAACCCCACTAGAAATGTTTTCATTTGCAATATACTCCTTAACTTTTGAAAATTGCAAAAAAAAAAGTCCATATTTAAAACTTTTTGTGCGATAACGTTAAATTTGTCATTAAAAATAGTAAAAATGTCAAAATTAAAAATTAATAATTGCAATTTTAGTAACCAAACGTTTTATTCTTTTACAAATTATACCCAAATTTTTTTATGTATCACCCACAATCCAAAACCTTTAAAACTTTATTTTCCACCCCCACCCAATTCATCTTCTTCTTCAAAACTTTATTATTTTATTTAATCACTTCCAAAACCCTCACCCCAAATTCTTCATTTCTTCTTCTCATTCTCAACTTTAAAACGCTCATATTCCAATAATTGTCATTTTTTCCCTTTTTGATCACATCGAGCATGATGATTGTTTCACAATTTCAGTATGAATTAGAGATGGATCTTTAGTGTTATGTGCAATGAAATATTTTTTTCTTATATACTATTTGATTGTTGTCATAATTATTGAGATTATTATACGGCTCTGGATTGGATTTTTTTTTTTTTTGCTTTATAAAGTGCAGGATTTGAATTTTTTTTCCCCCTTTCAGATGCATGCTGGTTGTATGTTTGAACCTTCCATGGACAATGTTAAAAATTCTTTCTACTTCTTTGGTTCACCTCGCAAGTTCTTTCCCATAAATTTTGTATTCTGAACGAAAAATTCTTTGGAAGATACAAAAGGTTTTGTAGTAGGAAGAGTGTTGGTCTGTAGTTACACCTACTTAGTTGCTGGAATGAGTAATATTACAATTTGCAGTTCTCCAAATCCTCATAAGACTATAGCATAAAGTTTTAAAGGTTTGGGTGAGGAGAAGAAATGAGGAATTTTGGGTGAAGTATTTAAGAGAATTTTGGAAGGGGTTAAATAAAATAATAAAGTTTTGGGGAGAAAGATGAAGTGGGATGGGGTAGAAAATAAAGTTTTAAATATTGGAGATTGTGGGTGGAACATAAAAAAAAAAAATTGGATATAATTTATAAAAGAATAAAAGGTTTGGATACTAAAATTGCAATTACTATTTTTAATTTTGACATTTTTATTGTTATTAATGGCAAATTTAACGACATGGGGTTTTTTAGCACAAAATGTTTCAAATAAAGGATTTTCTACGATTTTCAATAGATATTAATGTATATTGCAAATAGAAATATTTTTAGGGGGGTTTTCTGCTGTTAATCCTTAATATAATATCAAATAATATATATACATTTTAAAGTTGATGATTATTACAATTTTTTCCACTACAAAAGTAAAATAATAATAAATAATAAATTGAGTTGGGAAAATGTAAGAAATAAAATATATAAATTAACGACATGAACTGAAAGTTTTTATCCATGTTCATTTAAATATATATTTTTAGAATTTTTATTAGAGATGGACAAAAAATCAAAAAATCGACCAAACCAAACCAAGTCGAGTTGGTTTGGTTTGGTTTGGTTTGGGTCGATTTGAATAAAAAAATCAATTTGGTTCGATTAATTTTAACTATTAAAAAGTCGGATTGGATTGATTGTGGCTTAAGTAACTAAATTATCAATTAACCGACACAACTCCCTCATACATTTTTTTTTTTCATTTAAAAAATAAAATAATAAAAACATAAATATAATTATTTCTCAAATAATTTATAAAATTAAAAAAAAAATAATAAAAAAAAAAATAATTATTTCTCAAATAATTTGTCTACATTCTATTCCTCTTCTATAAAACTCCAAATTTCAAAAGAAAAGAAAAGAAAAAGAGAGAATAACAGCAAACTACAAATTCAGATTGTAGCCTTACTTTTATTTTGGTGTATTTGTTTATTGGTATACTATTGAATATATGTGATGATTATTGAAAAAACTGTCTATTGACATCCAAACTACGACCTTGCTTAAATAGCTATTTTCACCTTTTGCTATATAGACATGAAGGTTGAATGTAGGACACATGTGAGGTCAGCTCGGATGACGGGATAACGTAATTTATGGGAACATAATGATGACTGAATCCCTGCCATGCAGACAAACCTCTTAACTCACCAATCCAGTAATAACACTTGGTTGCTCTAAACGTCAGTACCTCCCTTTTTAACCAATCAGCAATGAGTAATAATTGCATGATGTTAGCCATCATTACCATACGACCTAGCAGAATTTGACACGATAATGAACTGGCATGCCAACCTAAACAACCAATCAACACATCCAAAACTTGGATAAATGGCACACATCTCTAAGGTGGTACTGTAGCTTACTAGACCGAAGTCGGCCACTAGTGTAATCTCCCATTCTATAAATAGGCATAAAATGGTCCCCTACAGGACAAGTTCGATTTTAGGGGAAACCCATAACAAGAGAATTTATCTTCTTACATTTGAGAGCACCACCTTAATCATGTATTTTCCCTTGAGATTTTCGGGTATAAATCTTTCTATTTGTTCTTAATTTGATCGAAAAATTACTTTACATTTGTTCATGTCAACACCATCTATTTACCAATTACATTATATATATTAAGCAAAAAAAAAAAGGTGAGCAATTTTTCTATTAACTTTTCGATCTTGGGTTGGACCCAAAACCAACTCAACCTAAACCATGGCCAACGTCTAACTTTTACGTAAATAATCATTAAGAGTTTAAAGCTTTTTTATTTTTTTATTTATTTTTATCATTTTTGTTCATCTAGAAATTTATAGATTCATTTTTATTTTTATTTTTTAGAATTAAAAATTTTTTTTTTTCAAAAAATTTATTGTTTTATTTCTTAGAATTTTTTTTAAAAATAAATTAGAATTTTATATTTTTCCAATGCACAAAACATGCCATTAAGACTTATTTAGTAAGTGTTGTTGTATTTTATTGTTAAAATGCATTTGTTCAGAAAATGAAAGGTTGCATTTTTACACTTTCTTTAATTGAAAAAATAAGGGGGTTAAAGCAATTAATGGCCATTAAACTTTTATCAAGTTTCTATTTACTCACTCAATTTTGAAAGGTCGCTGATCCATCTTTTTCATTTATTACACATCCACCATTCTTTAAGAAAATGGTCTCAATTGTTGATGGGAATAACACGTGACAATGAGAATCCAACGTGTCACGTTGATCTTGTCAAAAAGCGATTTTTCCTTTATTTTACAACACACATCTTTGTAATAATGAAGGGAAATTTGTGTTTTCTTAGGTGCGATTTTATTAACTTGAACTGATTTCATGCTGCAACTTGCCAGCTCAGATTTCCGTTCACCACATGAGATTTTCAGTTAACAATTGGAACCATTTTCTTCATGGATTGTTGATGAGTAAATTAATTAAAAGATGGATGAGTGTTAAGCAACCTTTTAAAATTGGTTGAGTAAGTAATGATCGAGTGAAATCCGCACGCGTACGGAATCATTGACAAGTAATAAACGTGATGAGTAACGTTTATTGTTCCACATGGAATAAATTCTAATTCAAGTGTACTAATTTGTATCGAATTTAAAATATGTAAACAAAAGAGATGATATGTTATTTATTCTAAATTATTATAAGAATAATGTAAATGCATTTGTTTGTATAAATGAATGGAAGATGTATTGAATTTTTTTGAATCTGCTTATTGCTATCTATTTCAATTCTCAATTATACAATTTAGTTTCATTCATAAATTCTTGACAATTGATAAATCTATTGTATTTAATTTTCTTTTTCAAGATAAATTAAGTATATTCTAGCCACGATTCGATTATATTTCTAGTTTGAATTTGAATGAATAGAATGCATTAAATTTCTCTCCTATTATCCGATTGAGGTTATTGGTATTGCGTTGGAAAGCTAACTTAAAGGGATATATCTGAAAATGTCATTTTTCCAATTTGAATGTTTGTTATGCGAAAAGTAAGTCTTAATTTGAGGTTGAAAGTTCGAAGTATAACTTGTACGGCTAGTAATTGATTTATGAAATATTTCACTCACTTGACTTCTAATTGCATCAAATTGATCATATATGATCTCCAATCATCATTATTTGATCCGAATCAACTATTGAATATTTTCACTTTAGTCCCCAAATTTTGGATTTCCTCCGTTTTGACCTTTTTTTTGGCTCTGCTTGTTTAATTTCTTCAATTTGCAACGAGTTTTACTTAAAAATGAACTATATACATAATTAAGACACAATTCATCAAAACTCACAACAATTAGTCTCATTTATCGATCCAAATAAGTGCACAAAATACACTTATCAAATGCCCCCAAACTTGAATAATTATTTGTCCTCAAACAAAAGCTAACTCAACTTAAGCTCAAATTTGTAGACAAACATGATTAGATAATCTACCGCTGGTCTCAATATTGGAATTTATGTATCAAAGTTATACATAGCCTCAAAATCACAATGCTATCAACTTTTACTCATTCAATGCAAAATCGACGTATATGGTGAAGATTCATGTAGAGGATCGTAAATTTATGAAGTGATTCAAATCCCGACCCTCAATGGTCTAATTTTTCTGTCCTTCTCTCGTGAAATGCACACCTCCAAACTTATTCTATTAACTCTTTTTCCAAGGTGTGATCCAAGGTTGAGTTTATGTACTAATCCTCTCACTCTCTAACTTGGTTGGATTTTACTAAGTGCAGCTAAACACATCAACAAATGAAGATTCTCTTTATTTTTTAGTGCTTCAATCCCCAAAAATAAACTAAACTAATAATCTATTGTCTAATGTCTAATTCTCTCAAACAAGTGTTTGAGGCTTAATCAATACATGTAGTACGTTTTCTATTTCATGCACCTAAATTTTCAATTTTGTTGTATATATTTTGTTTCATACACTAGCTTGATCCATTTTTGAGTTTTCTTTTCAAATTTTCATTAAGTGTCTTCATTGAGATCTTTTTATGGGATATCTTTACAACATGGCGGCTTTTTCATTTTTTATGCAAGTGCAACGCTCCTCATTAAACACTTATTCTAAAAAATCGATTATCGACTTAAGATTTTTTACCTAATTTTCATTTTATTGGCCTTACATAATCGACACAAAAATTTAAAATACACAGAATCCACATTTATCTCAATGTCTCCTTACAATAGCCCAATCACCTCCAAACTATCCTAGAATTGATTTAAGGATGTATAATTTCGTTTTTATTTGGATTTAACCTCTAATGTCTACTATTTTTAAACTATTTATCAATATAAATCAAATTATTCCTTCATCAGTAAAACAGAAATCTTGTATGCAAAGTAACATCAAGTTTTACAAGAACAAGCGTAAATCAACCTAACATGCAATTTTTCACAATTTATAATCTAATATATGGTTCCAAATATATGCATCATAGTAGGCAAAATTATTTAACCCACATAAGCACACAAAATTAATAATTAAGCTGAAAATAACTTATTTTTCTTTGTTTGGCATGTGAACAAGCACACAGAACAATAAAAAACGATATATATACTCGATGTTTTCCATCCCAAAACCTATAACAATATTGCCCTCAATGTTTAAAAATATAAGCAGTATAGAAAACTAAAGGTAAAGAAATGAACTAAGTACTTTCTTGGTAAATTTGCAGGTGGTGGATGGACTGACATGAAAGTGATGGATCACTTGTTATCTTTTTTCTTTGTCCACTGTGTTAAGGTGTCATGTTCCTTCAAGATAAATAGAAATCAACCATCATATGAAATAATTTATAATAAGCTCAAACACAACCTATAGGAAAATATGGGGATGGAGATACCTAAGTATTAAAAGTAATAAAATTTACTAATCCTATAATCTAAAAAGAAAAATAAATATGAAGGAAGAAAATTGGGTTACCTCCCAATAAGAGTTTTTATAGTCATTAGCCTCTTCTCAAAATTCATTAATGCTCGCTCGGGTTGTTAAAAAAGTTATTTCCAAAATTATCGACATGTTATGATCTTCCTCTATGTTAAGGATAATGAAATCAGCTGGAAAGATGAGATCTCCAGCTTCGACGAGCATATCATCAACCACTCCATAGGGATGCTTGAGTAACATGTAAGCCAGTTGTGGAATTATTGAAGTTGCTTTTGAATTTTTCAATCCTAATTTTCTATAAATAGATAGTGGCATCTGATTAATACTTGTTTCAAAATCAATTAAAAAATTTATGTTATGTGATTTCCTATAGAGTAAGGTAAATTGAAACTTCCTAGATCTTTCAGTCCAAGAGGAAGCTTGTGCTGTAGGATTGCTTTGCACTTTTCAGTCAATGTCATTATTTCATATTTTGGTATATTTCTCCTATTGGTCAACATCTCTTTCAAAAACAGAGTATAATTTAGAATTTGTAAGATTGCTTCAATGAATGGAATGATGATGTGAAGTTGCGTGAGGGCATCTAAGAACTTCTTGATTTTTTTTCTAGCTTATTAGTCTACAATATTTGAGGATATGTGACTTGAGGTATGTGTTTATTGATTGAACGATTGCTTTAACATGTAGATTGTATGGCTGTTCTTCTTGATTTACTTTTATTGATTTTTCAAACTGAACTACTTGTTCCTTGATCGTGATAAGTACCCGATTATCCTCAAACAAGGGTAGCTGACTTGGTTGATGGTGTCTCAACAACCTCATATTCCACAACTTCAATTGCTAATACCTATTCATGTATGTTCTTTTCTGTATCACTGGTAGGGTACCATGTATTCCATTGGACTATGCAACTATTATATGCCCCACTTGAGTTTCCAAATTTTTTATTGCAGCCTGCTGATTCTTAAAATGTCTCACTCTTTGTGATGTATTGAATCATTAGATCCTCCAAAGATGACTTCTTCTCTTATTGTTGTTGGGTTACCTTGAATCTTATTTCTCTAACCTTGATTATTAGCTCATGAGAAGTTCAGATGATTTTTCCAACCTGATTTATATGTGTTGGAGTAGAGATTGTTCTATCGCTTTAATTTTCCATGCTTGCTTTACGTTGCAAAATTGACCTCCTCAGACTGATAAACATGCATGGAGGCTAAATGACAGCTTGCAGTTCTATGTTCATATTCAGGGTTAGCATGTCCAACTTCTTTGCTAGTACTTTCATCTAGGCTGTAAATGTTGTAATTACATCTATATTGTCAATACCCGCTGTTTACTTGAAGTTTCTCTTTCAACCGGCCACATAGACTGATTTTCTACAATTCTCTCATAGAGATCCAAGACGTTGTCGACGGGCATAGTCATTATTGATCTTTCTATTGAAGTGCCGATCATGTTACAATATTCAGGATGCAAGCCTAAATAAAAGATGAGACTTGGGCATTTTTAGGAATGTTTAGATTTGGATACTTTCTGAAGTAGTCCTTAAACTTATCTCATGCTTGTGGCTAGCTCTTAAGGTCCTTTTGCTTAAAAGTATGGAATTTATTTCTGATCTGATGGACTCGAGAAGGTGAGAGGAATTTCAAGGTCAATTTGTGTACCATGTCATTCCACGAAATAATCTTCTCACTAAGTAGTGAGCGTAGCCATTCTCGTGTGCCATCCTTTAAAGTATGAGAGAATGCCTTCGAAATGCCTCTGTTGATCAATCCTTGTGACTGATTATTTCTCAAAGCATTAAGAAGGCATGCATGTGTTCATGCAAATTTTTAGGTGGTTTTCTAGATAATATGATGTCCTAATTATTCTGAAACAAGTTAAAAACATCTGATCGAATGTGAAAGTTGGCTGTTCAAGCTATTTTCGCAAGTGTACTCGATTGTTGACAAGTAATAGATTTAATGAGTTGAGAGTATCGTCCCACAAGAAATAAATTTCAATTCAAGTTTACTAGTTTTTTATTGAATTCGAATTATGTGACCAAAAGAGATTTGATTTGTAATTAATCTAAATTATGTTAAGAAATATGTAAGAAGTGTATTTGTATCAAATTATGGATGATTTTATTGGATTTAGAGTCCGCATATTGCTATTTTTTTTTATTTTCAATTATGTAATTTTTTACCGTTCATGTATTTTTGACAATCAACAATGCTAATATATTTAACTTTTTTTCCAAGATAAATTAATTTTATTCTAATCATGACCATAGTTTATTCCTAGTACGAACCCGAATGATTATAACGCATTAAATTTTAGATTATGTATATGATTGCACACGCATATTGTTATTTCTAACATCTATTGCCCAAGTGTTAATCTTACCATATTGTAAACTTATTGGGTATCTTCCAACACTACAAAAAGCAACTAATTATCTAATTGTTGATCAAACAATTAAATAATGTAATGGGAATGTAAAATTAATCAAGAAACGAATGAAATACTAAACTACTAGTTTTGGATTAAATAAATAAACAATATACTTCATTTTCACCCAATACCAAAATAGATCTAGCTTAGCATGATTTAATATAAATTACAAAAATAATAATAGAGAGAGTTTCCCAATATTTTGCATAAGTTTTATATTTATAGGAGCCAAGAATCAGGTCAAAATCGCATCCCAATTTCAATCCAAGAAGAGTTCTAACTAGTTATGGAAATTGTAGCGGATATCCTCAGAAAAGCATGTATTTTCTTTTAAAAAATTACGTTTTGGCTTTTTCGCATTTTTTTTTAACTCCCTGTTAAAGTCGAATTTTTGACTATGTATTTTCTTTAAAAAAATATGTTTCTTTTTACAGATATGGGTGTAATGCCGGTTTGTTACTTAAGTGACTTCAAATTGGATGAGAAAGATCAATGGGTATGGAGATGGACAAGCGATAAATGTGGTGGTACTCCAATTTTCATAACGAATAGTACAACATATGCGAGAATGTACCATGATTTACAAAACAAGCTGAATGTCGATACTTTTCAGTACGATATGAATTTGAGATTTCGATTCAAGGATGATTCATCTATTCTGATTCTACCTATGAAGGTTGCTTGTGATTAATAAGTGAATTATCTATTTGAATTGAACAAAATGTACACGACTCATCTTTAGATGACTTTAGTGAGGGAAGATGTCGCTAAAGTTGAACACGAAGATTCGGATGGAGGGGATCACAATGCCAATGATTTTTGGGACACAATAGAGATAGCTCATGAGTATGATGTGATTATTCTCGAGCCATTTGTTCATCATCATGACATTACTGTTACACACAGAATTTCGTCAGTAGTTCACGACAGTGAGAATGACAATGCATTTAAAAATGAGGATTTGATTGCTTTATCCCGTCAGAGTCATGAGTTGGGTGGGAGCGCAAGGGCCGCAACGAGTGGACCATCATCTAATTCTTCGCGTGTGGTTCCCGATGATGAGGATTTGTACGTCGATCAACTGTTTGAAACAAAGAAAGATTTGCAGGAAGCTGCCCATCGAATTGCACTAAAATACAACTTTGAGTTCAAAGTTAAGAAATCAAACAAATCATTGTTGACGATTGTCTGCGTCGACAATAGTTGCCGTTGGCATTTGAGAACGACGAAAATGGACACAAACGAGTTCTTTGTAGTTCGCAAGTATACGAAATGATCATAAGCAAGCTCGAGCATGGTTTATTGATCGACAGATAATGCACAAGTATCATGACCCACAGATGATCTACAGACTTTCAGACATCATTAACGATGTTTGTCAAGATTACGAAGTCGTCATGAGCTACCGAAGGCTTGGAAGGTCAAAGAATGTGCATTGGAGGATTGAATGAGCTCGACCGAGGAGAGCTGTGCTAAATTGGCTAGGTATTGCCATAACATGGGAACAACTAATCCTGGCTCGGCCTTTTTTATTGATTGGAGGGCGAGAATTGCTTTAAGTTTTTCTTCATAGCATTTGGACAATGCATTCGGGGATTTCGAAATACGATGAGATCCCTAATTCTAGTGGATTGTACAACTCTAAAATCTAGATACGAAGGTAAGTTAATTATTACTACATATCAAGATGCCAACATCTACATTTACCCTCTTGCATTCGGCATAGTCGATAGCGAGGATGATTTATCGATGCGTTGGTTCTTCACTAAGTTGATGGATGTAATCGGGGAAGTCAAGGACTTTACCTTCATAACTGATTACGGCTGATCTATAATAAATGGTATCGCCGAAGTATTTTCCAAGGCACATCATGGATATTGCATATACCATATACAAGGCAACCTTAAGATTAAGTTTCGAGACACAGACATCGTTTCATTGTTCAGGAGAGCGGCCGAAACTTATAGTGTTGAAGAGTGTAATACGTTCATGGTTGAAATGGGAAGCAAATCGATACAACACGATGAAATCAAATAATGCAGAGTCTCTCAACGCATTATTCAAGAAAGATCGAAAGTTACTAATCCTCGCAATGATTGAGAACATTCGTAACAAGTTGCAGTAGTAGTTTCCGACTGACTAGCATGATAGCCCTGGCTCAAGAGGATAAACTCTTCAAGGCTGTAGAGCTTACAAGAAAGTTGTATGTGGAACCACTGGATGAGTTGCACTTCTCCGTTAAATGTACATGTAATATAGCATACATAGTAGACTTGACTGATAACGCATGCACTTGTCGTCGATTTCAGTTAGAGAGTTTTCCATCTGAGCATGCAGTCATGATGGTTATGTATAAAAGCTTTGCAGAGAGAACATTATGCTCTCTTTATTGCATGGGTGATTATTGAAGAGTAACGTATGCTAAGAATATATTTTCTTTGCATAATGAAGTCGAGTGGGAAGTTTCCGACTGTATTCTACCACTTAATAGTTTGTTGCCACTGCAAGTTCAACCGTGTGGTCCGGATGTCCGCATACATCTAGAATACCATCTACTAGAGAGTTTCGTCAACCGCGTTGGTGCGACATGTGTGGAACAACATGACATACTCGTCAATTTTATACAAGTCAGATTCCCCTAAATGACAATTAAACCCCATGTGTAATGGTATCGCTATGAAATGAACAACATTCCAATTTTTTTTTTTAATGCAGTTGTTTGATTTGAATCGACATAGATATATAGTAGGTTAAACCAATCAATTAGAATTAATTTCACTCGAGAGAGGTAATTAACTAAAATTGGAAGATCGAGTCTATTTGATAAATGAATAAACAATTAATTACACAATATTTACAATTATTTCATAAATAAATGAACAATT
>CAIGRN010049739.1:0-15473 GCA_903798345.1 Fraxinus anomala
TTTTTTTTTTTGAAAAAATATTGTTTTGAATAATGAATTTTAGAAGAATTTATGATTAAAAAATAGATTTTTTTTGGAATTTATGTGTATAATATTTTATTGTGTAAATGTGGTTAAAAACGAATATGTAGAAAAAAATTTGAAACAATGAGAGACAAATATGAACTAAATTGAATTGGAATAGATTTAAGTTTTGAAAATCTATCAACGATTTAAATCAAAATGAATTGATCAAAATGAATTGAGGTAATTTACTAACAAATAATATATTCAATCAAATTGAAGTAGGAGAATACAATTAAGCTATTTGTTGATCTACTTTGACACCTTTGTTGACAAAAGACTGAAGTTGAAGTTTTACAATAGTTGGATGAAATTTGTGAGATGTGAATGATAGTGTGAGATTATGTCAAATGTAAATTCGGTAAATTAGAGTGTAAATCTATTGTACATGTAGCAAGATTGAAAAGAATATGAATAAATTTTATGCATTGTTATTTAGCTTATATTTGGTAGCCATTATTTCAAAACTCTTTTTTTTCTCATACTCATTTTCAATTACACATTCTAACAATAAAAGATTTTCACGTTAACTAAAATTTTTTCACACTTTTTAACAACACATTCTCAAAAAATTTATTATTAAAAAACTCATTCTTTCTAAAAAACAATTATGTCAAATAGGGGCTTACTTAGCATGCAAATTTAAAATTTATTGTTTATGTAGTATTGATATCTAGAGCATGTTTGAGCCTCATTTTTTGCCCCAAATATATTTTGGAATAGTATTTTGATGAAAAATGTGCGGTCAGAAAATAAAGATAAGTTTTGGGTTTGTGTACAATTATTTTATAAAAAAATGTGTAGTTGAAAATAAGAGAGAGAAAAATGTATTTTAGAAATAATGAGGACCAAACAATAACCTAACGAAAAAACTGTCAAGTTCAAAATTAGTCTTCAATAAATTCTACTTTTAACCCAATATTGCAATTTAGGTGTCTTTTTAAAATAAACATAAAATTGTATCTAATAAAGCACTGAAAATATAAATATTGCCGAGTCATTCTGCATACTAGAGTTTTCAAATTTAGACGGAGCTCGTCAAAGCGTTTGATATTTTCTTTGTCACATCAGTTCGATAAAGTCACTGTTTAGCAAATGAATTGGAGATAAAAATTTAAAACACTGTTTACTATTTTATTTTTTTTTACCTTAACTATTCACCAAAAAATTAACCAAAAATAATAATAATAATAATCAGACAAATAAAACGCAACAAATTAATGACAGAGAAGATTTAAGAACAACCTCAGAAATCATGGGACCCAACCAAAGAGTATCGTCTTTCGAAATTTATGTCCATATCTTGAAGTCTTGTCAAATGGGTTGATAAACTTTGTTGGTAACCACATTTTAATAATGTGTTACTTTAGTTTTTTTTTTTTTAAACATAGATAGTGCCGACAAGCCTCCCCCAGGCAGTGGTAGAACTAGGGTGGGGGCATGGTGGGTCACGTACCTCACCAAATTTTTGATTTTTGATTTTTTTTTAAAAAAATATATAATACATTGATCAAAATTTGAAATTTTAGTTTTAATTAATGAAAAATTGGTCAACCATGTCAAGCCAAAAATAAATAAATATGATAAAAAGATAGGCTGTGGGTTGGTGGTACGGCTTTAAACAATTTATCAATATTTATATTCTAATTCACTCGTTGATTTTAAAACTGAGAGAGAGAGAGAGAGAGAGAGAGAGAGAAACGAAAGGATGAACAGAGAAAAAGAGGAATGGAAAAATTCTAATATTTTAAATTAGTGAATATTGTTTAATATTTTTTAGGAAAGATTATATAACTTAGATGTTAAGTTTTACAAATTTCAAATTTAAGATATCAAAGTTTAAAATTTCAAATCTCAGTTTTTTTTTAAATTTTATTGATAAATTAATTAATTAAACATATATTTTATTAATTAAATATATTAAAGTCACAATTGTATATAATCGGTCACATATTATGAATTGGTCACAAATCACAATTTTTTTGTCACTAATTATTTTACGGCTACAATTCAAAATTTTTATAGGTCACAATTTGTTCAACAATCACAAATCAGAAATTTATACGTCACAATTTATTTATCGATCACAAATATATCAAATTAATAGGTCATATATTATTCATTGATCACAGATCACAAATTTTATGTCACAAATTATCTTACGGTCACAATTCAAAAATTTTATAGGTCACAATTTATTTATCGATCACAAATAAAAAATTTATACGTCACAATTTATTTATCGGTCACAAATCACAAATATTATAAAACTTATCAGAAGGTCACAAACTTTCAAATTATCGATCACAAATTAACAATTTTTTAGGTCACACATTATTTCTTGGTCACAATTTATATTTTTCATTACTTACATATTGTTGATTGATCACAAATTAACCAATTTAATGGTCACAATTAATCAAATAATTTGTAACCACAACCAACACTTGTGACCACCACCTCACCATTCTCTCCAACAGCATCACCACTACCACCGTTGCCGTCAGAACCACCACCACCTCTCCACAACAACACCATCTCAAACAAATTAACACATCGCAGAAAAATACCACCACATCGTCACGCCAGATCTACGACTACCTTGACAGAGCCACGCCATCAACATCTCACCATCACCTCCAACCACCACCACTACCACCAACTCACTAGCACCACAACCAATGTTATCAGTCACCACCGCCATCACCTAACCACCACCAAAAAATCAAATATATAATTAATAGTCACACAACACCGCACCACCATCGTCGCAGTACCATACCCAAACCACTAGTCCTCACCATCGCACCCAACCACATAACACAACACCCCAACCACACAACTGTACCCAACCACCTAACATACCACCATCGAACCCAACCACCACACCACACTCCACCACTACACACAGCACCACCGAACCCAGCCACCACTACACAGCACCATCGTACCCAAACCCTTTAACAATTACCACCTGCTCCACTGTCTCTAGCGCTGCCTTTCCACCACCTTTGTCAGCATCAATATTACCAGCACCATCACTGCCAAAACTCACCACAACCGCCCGCACCACCGCCTCACCGACAGTACCACAACCAACTCCTAAAGAAATCCCAAAACAGATTGGAGGAAGAAACATTACCATGTACAAACCACAATGCCGCAAGCCCAAAACCCAAAGCACTCATAAATCATGGTGTCGCTCACCTAAAACACCCCAACGCAGATCGGAGGAAGAGTGTCGCAATCCTAGCTTGGTGCTGTGCGCGGCAGTTGCCAATATGCCGCTGCACAAAGGTATCGTCGTTCACCTAAAACAACCCCAACGCAAATAAGAGGAAGAGTGTTGTGATCCTAGCTTGGTGATGTGCGTGGCAGTCACCACTACGTCGCTGCACAGAGGAGCTGGACCTTGCACAGCGTCGACGCTCACTGTTGGGGCGCTGTGAATGACAATGCAGCACCCGATGGTGCTTACTTGATGGCGATGAGTGATGTTGGCGGCCTCCGGTGGTGTTGTGTGTTAAAGGTATATAGGAGAGGAGAATGGGGATATAGAGAGGAGAGGAAAACGAGAATGATTATTGTTTGGGAAGTGATGGGGTGGATGGGAGGGGATTGGGGTGGGTATATAGATTAATTAATTTAATAATTATATTATTAATATTAAAAAATGAATTATCATCTAATTTTTGAAATAAAAACTTGCAAATTTGAATTTTGAAATTAGAAGTTTAAATTCTGGTATGCTGTAAACTTCTTTTATATTAAAACTCTTTGTTTCATATACTTATTTTCTATTATACATTCACACAATAAAATATTATGCACACAAACTCAATTTTTTTCCTACTTTTTAATTACACATTTTTCTAAAAAATCACTATTCAAAACATCATTTTTTTTCCAATTTCTCTTTACAAACCAGGGGCTTAATATCATTCTAAAAAAATTAAAAATTGATAGCTCTTTTTTTACCAGTTATTATTGCATTATATTTTTTTGTAATCAAACTATGTTGTTTCAGTTTTGATTCAATACTGAAAGTTCAAGTTGTATTTGATTGATTTGTGTATCTTCTATAAAGTGCTTAGATGGCTTACGTTAAAGTTTTAGCCTCCGTTTGGCAACTTTATAAAGATGAGGATGGTGCAACAACATCATGAGTTGACTTAGGTATAAGAACACACAGTTAGGCTCCTTCAAATATATGGTTAAAAACCTTGCTTTTTAAGTATATAATTTCTATGTTTTACTATTATATGCCTAATTTATTACATTCTATAACTCATCATCTGTTCCTCTACTGAAAATTTAATGTCGACTTTTTTGTTTATTTTGTTATTAATGTCTCAACCAATCGAATCCAAGAACAAATCAACATATAAACCTAGTATAGAATAGAAATTTAATCATTCTCTAATTATGGGTGTAGGGATCTTCGAAGAATTTGACTCGATCATACACTTCAAAAATGAAGCCAAGTTTGGTATGATTATTTAGCTTGACTAGATGTTGGCCCACCATGACATAATTTATGTTATGTTAATGTCTTGACATTTTGCAATATTTTTTCCCAATACACGACATAACAAATTTTGATGACGCTTTTCCTTATAAATGTCGCCTACATACTCAAGGCAGGTCAGTGAATATCTTATCTGAAATGGACAAAGGTGGTAATTGCTACACTATATTTGCATGTGTTTTAAAGTTTTATCATTCTCTGTAAAGATGATGATTAAGAAGAAACTATTTTTTTTTTCTTTATCAACTTATTCGATTTGGAAGTTTGAATATGCCCCCAACTCAAAGTGTTTGCGTCTGTCATTGCCCCTAGGGCTGCCTCCCCCTTATAGGAGCCGACAAGCATAAGAATAAGCAAACACACTATTTTTAGAAAGTTTGCAACTCTACCTGCATATGGTGAAACTGTTAGTACACTTTTCAATAATTAGGTTATAAACCAGTGAGACTCGTCATGCATATGACAAGCTCCTCCATTCAATTCGTTAATGCACTCATATTGAACCGTGTACCTCACATCTTCTCGCAATCTTTGCATTTCAGTATCTTCCCTAGATGGACATGCATTCACACAATACCCTCGCACGTTTGTCCATAGTACCTCTATACATACTGCCTTTGACACCAACATTCACCTTGTGCCCAGCAATAGTTCCTTGGATTGACATTCCCTATAGCAGTGTCATTGCGCATATTGAAGCACCCGCACAAATTCCCTCATTGTGATTTCCATTGCAATGCTCACAGCACTCCATAAAACAAATGGACATGTAGATAGGTTCAACTACACAACACGTGCCTTTACCTTTCATCATCCCCAAAGTTTTTCTCATCAATTTTGCTTGCTTTGCCACATCTTCAGTGGTCCCAAATCGACGTCGTTAATCTCCCACAACCAACAACGTAACGTACGAACATTCCTGCTCTGATACCATGTGTGACAGATCGTGCATTCGACAACCTCCCCAACACACGGGTTGGAAAGCTTAAGAATACTATACAGATGATAGATTCCGGGTAGGAAGCTTTTAACTATACATGCATATGATAACGCCGTAAATGCACTATTTCGTAATTAGGCCATAAACCAGTTGTTGACAATCTTATCATACAAGATGGGTAGTTGATTTAGTTAAGTCAATGGTTACATATTCATAGTCAATTTAACGGATTTCGCCATTTATCTTGACGCAATACTTTTTTGTGGAAACGAAGTTGACACTAGTGTCAAAAATCAAATAAATTAATATCATGAATCGCATTAAGTGAAAAAAACTTACGGGTCAAAAATTTAGAAAACAAGTTCAAAAATTTCAACGAATGCAATGAATCCAAATAACATCTCTAATATTAAAATTGCTTCACCAAGGTCGTTATGCACACAAGCAATGCATAGGGGCAGATACAGGGTGTGAGCTCAAGCTCACCCAACACATAACCCCCCCCCCCCCCCCCCCAACCACACACNCACACACACCCAAAAAAAAAAAAAGGTTTAAGAAAATTTTGCAGCTGGTTCATTTCATCAAGTCCGTTTGCGGATTAATATCGGATTTATTACTCATAAATGTTAGGAAATGTTCTTGATATCATTTCATAGTACTCAAGAAATACTTCATAACGCACCTTTCAATTTACAAAACCACAAAACGATGAGATCACAATAGTGAGGTAAAAATGGTTGCATGGAATGTGTTTAATAAATCTAATTTATGACCGTCACCTCTTTGAACTTAATTTTGAGCTATATTTCTCGATCATTAGGATAAGTTCTAGGTACCATTTTGAAGAACTTGCGATCAGCTATGAAACACAAATTTTGAAATTAAAAATCATTACATGTTGAACTTAAAAAAAACTAGTCAAAAATAATTATTCAAAAATGATTTAATAATTCTATGCCGTTCTCCTAACTCCAACGTACTAGTCTGATTCTAATAATTAAAAATATAAAAATTTCCAAATCCAACTTTTTCCGACTACTTAATCCTAAATCCGCCTCTAACAACGTCAGTAGGAACCTCAATAAGATTTATTGAATTTATTAATGATTTCATTAAAACAACTCCTGAATGATCAAATTTGTGTCTATTTGTCAACTAGACAGAAAAACCTTTTAGCATGTGAACTTTTGATAAAGGAGTCTCTTAGTGGGAGACATCCATTGTTGCCAAAAGATTAATCTTTATGCTACAGAAATTAAATAATTGAATTAAATGGATATCAGACATCGAATGTTAGATAAAGAAATAAGACATCAAAATGAGGCTTATACATATGGAGTGTTGGAGCTTAATTACTATTTATTCTATACAAGTTTAAAATTTGTTGTACGAGATTGAGTGATCTCTCAACTTATTGTAACAATTTCGTAATTCAATATGCGAGATTGATTGATTTCTCGACTTATTGTCGAAAAGTTGCTAATGACATTACCAACTTTACTTAGAGAATTTATTCTTCATTTTTGACACTAACAATTTCTAAGTATTTATTTAAATGTTGTCTTCTAAAGCTCTTTTAGGCATAAGTCGAATTTTTAAAGGTCTATTTTTTCATAAATGGTTGAAGCATAAAATAACGTTATTTGACTCACGTTTTATTTGTGGATTATCTCATTTAAGAACTTAAAATTAATCGAGTTTCAAACAATACTTTAAACCCTATTTGCCATTATATTAAAAGCTTACCATTCAATTAGACTTGTCGCTGTCCCTAAAAGGTTCATCAACCTAAATGGGTCACCCCATCGAGAAAGTGAATCCTGTTTAGACACTTTCACTTTGAGCTTTCAATCCCTAGACTTGTGGTTGCTAAATCAGTGTCTACAAAAAGAGAAAAAACAATTAAAGAGTCGACAAATGCCGCCTCCAACATATATGACTGTTCTTATCATTTCATAAAAAGAGGTTGTAGCGATTCATAATTGTGTCCAAGCTGTCAATATACTGTCCGTTTTGAAAGAGCTCATGCTTATTTTATTCTTCACGAATTTCTTTTGCGTCCTTCAAGATTCAAACATTGATCTCTACATTGTGAGAAGCTTAAGTTGAATCTTAATACATATTGAGCCACTTGTCGATGTAGAGGTCAAGGGACGTGAAAGAAATCCATGACTGGTAAAATGGGTACAAGTTCTTCCAAAATGATAGTACGTATGAATTAACTATTTAAACACAAGTCTGGATCATTACAAGTAGGTTCCTTTTAGAAAAGATGGAGAATACTATTAACTCAAGTGCCTGTCTATTTTGTAACACTGAATATATTGAATAGAATAATAATAATTTTTTTATTGTCCAGTACTAATTAGAGCCCGTTTAGCATGACTTTTACTTTTTGTAGAGAAATTTTTGAAAAAAGTTACATTAATTTTTATTTGAAAACTAATTTTTAAAACACTTTATATTAAAACAAGTACTTTTATAAAATTATTCAAATGAATTCAAAAGCGGCTTTTGGAATTTAGAAGTTCATTTTGACTTTTAAAAAATCATGTCAAATAAGCATTTAATAATCTGCTTTAGAAGAGTTACGGGGAAAGTGTATATAGAAAATTACAAGAGGGATCATGTTGTTGGCTAAACATTGGACACGAGAGATTTTTGAAAATTAAAATGAAAAAGGATAAGCCAAAACGGGACCAAAGGTACATTTTTAGCCATTAAAATGAAATGTTTTGGTTTAGATCATCAAAATGTGTGGCTTCAAACTAGTTACAAAATGTAACTTTCGTTGTGTCAAATCTTGTCACATAGTAAACCAACAGGAACAAGGATCCACCAATTGCATAAAAAGATACCTCGTTATATATTTTCTTGTTCTAAAAGGATTAGATTTCTTATGTTGTTATTACACCATTTTTTAGCCAAACTGCTTTGTGATAAAAATGTTGAACACGAAATGACAAATTTTGCAAAGGCGTAAGCAACTCTATTCGCTTCCCGCGTTATAAATGAACAATTTAAAGAAGAAAAAAACTCATTTAATTCAGCAATCCTAGAGACGAGCTCCCTTGATTGCACGAATTGATGGTGATTTTTTAATAGCTTGCATCGTCAAATAACAATAATACACTATTCAAATAAATCGAGTAAATCACAAAATATATTTATTAATAGAAGGCTAAATATATTCACACCACAATTTTTAATAATTAGACTAATTTTAATTGCATGAAAGATTTATAACATTTACACATTATCACAATTATGTCTCAAATTTTTTTTTCATCGTATTCTTATTATCAAATTAACATAAATCGTTCCTATTATAATTTTTCTTTAAAATTAAGTAAAAATATTCATTTACCCATTTTATTTTTAAATAAGAAAACAAATAATAATGTGAAAATGTGATCAAATATTTAACTTTCATTATAAAGCACGTTTAACAATATTTTTGAACGAAAAATCATGATTAAGAACAAGGTTTTTTTTAATTAATTATATTTTAAAAATAAAAATTTGATGAAGAAGAAAGTTAAGGATATAAATGCAATAGTGAATAAAGGTTAATGACCTTTAAAAATGTGGTATATTGTAAAAAGTATGGTGTGAATATAACCACTCTAATAGAAATGCTTAGATATAAATTTGCGAGGACTTTGAGATTAATATTTGGATCAGCGCAAGACAAGTAAAAAGCAACAAAGAAATAAATTTTGATTAGAAGAACAGGAGGAAATTATGACGTTCTCTTAAAAATTTTGTCTTGAAACTCTTTCAAATTCCAACATAAGAATAATAAAGGAAATTTGAAGAAACCCAAAAGAATCAAGATTGATTCCAAGAAAGTGGCAGATCCTCTCATGGTTTCAATCTTTTCAAAGTTCTAAGGCTATAGCTGCCACTATGGTTGGGCGTGGGTTGAATTGGATTGGTTTTGAATCCAACTCAAACTCAATCCAATACGTTTGGTTTGACAATATTTCAAATCGAAATCAATCCATTCATGGTCGAAACCCAATCCAATCCAAATCGACCAAACTCGAGTTGGTTTGAGTTGGGTTGATTGGTTGGATTTGAATCCAATTCAAGTTGGACAATTTTTTTATGAGTCTAATGATTGTGATATTTTCGTTGGATTTGAACAATTTTTTAAAAATTTGATACCATTTCAATTTGGATAAATTTCAGTTACATTAAAATGGGCGATATAAAAGGCCTTAAGTCGATTGAAATTGGATCAATGATTTGTGGAGTTAAGTTCCATTCGAATAGAATAATATAAATTAAAAATATTGTAAATCTTATTAAATAGATTATATCATGATTAAATTAAATACATATTAAATCAAATAAATACATATTGAATACCTGCATATTACACCTATTGAATAAAATGAATTCAGCCTAAATACTAAAAATGTTAAGTCATCCAAACTCAATACAAAATCTCTTCCTTCAATCCAAGTGTTTAGTCAAAAATCACGTCAAAAAATCGAGTCGAGAAGTCGAGGCACGGGCAACAATGAGAGGCAGAAAAGACAAAAGCTAGAAGAGACGTGAAGCAAATGAAAAATTTGATCATTAGGTTTTAGATTTTTTTGTTTTGAGTACTAATTTTTTTTTAATATTTTTTAATTTATTATGTTAAATTGGATTTGATTGAGTTTTAATAGATAACTCGGGACCCGACCTAAAATTTGATTTTCTAACCCGAACCCAATCCAACCCAACCAATTGAACTAAAAAACCAATTTAAACAGGTTGGCTTGGGTGAGTTGATCAATTTGACTGGTTCTAGTTATTTTTTTTCCAGTCCTAACTGCCACCTGCACTGAGTCAATGGGCTGGACCAAAATTAAAAAGAAAGAGCCTAATATGGGCAAACCATTTATAAGCCCATATTGGCCCCCAAACACATACACCAATTGTTACCCTTGCTATATAGGAAATGCACAATATACAACTGTGGATACCATCATTAGAATTTTCAATTGACATTAAAAGGAAAAAAATTATGGATTTTTAAAAGGAGAATCTAGAAACAGTTGCGCTATATGTATATCACAATTTATAGATTTGTTTATCAACTACGCCCCTCTCTCCGTCTCTCCCTCTTTCCTAGACATTTTATTTAGAATTCTGATTATTTCCTTCTCCTTCTTTCGGGTCACTCGACATTTGGTTGTTCGAGAAAACTCAAATTTCGACAATGAAATGTTGAAGTGGACGAACAAACGTCGAGTGGTGGTGGTGACGAAGAATTCTTGCAATATCATTGTTCAAATGAGAAGGTAAGACTATATTGACGGGCTGAAATTACATATTAGTAAAATTGCAGTGATGCCATGGCTAATAAGATGATATCATAAGGCCCCTTTGCGCATAATACTTATTCATGTAGTCCTAAAAGATTAATTTCTGTCACACACAAATCAATGGGGAATGAAATTAAAAGTCCATTAAGCCCATAAACAGAGTGCATTAATTACTAAACATCATATAGAAAAAATAAATATCAAACATATATGATAGAAGATTAGACTTCTAAAAATTCAAAAACTATTTTTGAGACTAAAAAACTACTTTTGAACGTACTTGGATAATTTTTTAGAAGTGATTTGTATTGATAAAAAGAGTTTTTAGATAAAACTAGACTAAGAGTATCTTCAAGAGACTATTTTTAAAAAGTATATTTTATAATTTAGAGTATCTATAAATTTAGAAAGTAAAAAATTTTAAATACGCCAACAGCCTATTTATCTTCAATAGACAATTTTACTACTCTTCATATGCATTTATTATTTTTCTCTATCTTTTATTTTCATCAACTTCCCTTCAAATTATTATATTATTTCCCTTTATTTTTGTGTATATACAATGTAATTGGGTTAATAGATGGAGCATTGGAAATTGAAATATTTAAATACATTTAATTATAGAGAGTGGGTTTTGCAATTTGAAGAGTTAAACTCACTCTTTATTTATAATGTTAATTTGAAAAGTGTCTTGAAATATATTTTTAAGGATTGACTTTTTAAAATAGATAACATTTCACTTTTAAAGAGACTTTTGTAGACAATCTAAAGTAGTTTCTTTAATAAATAAATAAAAAAAAAACTCTCTTAGAAGAAGTTGTTATGCATCTTCAATCGAGGCTCCAAAAGAAGTCAATCTGACTGTCAATCAGAAGCCTAAAGTCCTACACTCCACATCATCAACGATGATGAAGCAAATGCGCCTTAATCGAAGCGTCACTTGAAGCTGAAGCACAGTGAACAAAGCAAGATGCCTCCTGCTACAAGCCACTTATAGTGAGGTGATCTACCTCTTACAATGAAGTGCCATGTAAGAGGTCGAAGCCCATATGACCAAAATGGAAGCCTCCTAATCAAAGAAGAGTATCTTTTATAGCCGCTTCTCCCAAAAGATCTTTTGCATAAAGATCTTATGAAATTGATAGATGCAATCTCTTGCAATAGAAGAATGTCAAATCTTGTCAGTTTACTACATAGATACACAAACCTAAGCCATAGGGTGGCTACTTTTTCAAATTACATTAAATGTTGCAAGTCCTATGATATATGAGGTGACTCCTACGATGGAATGTTTTGACCATTAGGATGAGGTCATGTATTTCTTCATTCCACAGCCACCTCTCTTCTTCAATGTTACTATAAAAGCTCACAATCAATACCAACTCAAGAATAATGCAATTTTAACTCTCAAACACCGTAAGATTGTTCTCTCATATAATCTTACACATTCTCGGCGCTCAAACACTTTCGTGGCTTAGTCTATAGCACGTTCCACACTCAATATATTTCTTCCCATCGACTGACTTTATCGTCGAAGTGTTCGCGGTAGCCTCCCTCACCATCGAAGAAAGCCACGAGTTACTAACGGTCTATCGAGTATGTAGAAGAAAGGCTTACGTAAACATAGTAGATCTGAAATTTGTTGGCCACGTTGAAAGTACAAAAATCGAGATCAACAAAAGTAAAAGCAAAAGCAAAAATTTTGCCAAATGGACCCTTAAACCGGGCACCAACTTCTACACTATTTGATTCATCATTCTCCAGGAAATTAAATTTCTTGAAAAAGTGTCTCATTAATGAGTAAATTATCCCCATCGAGGTAATTGAACGGGAAAAATTATTGATTTTTTCGATGTGTTGTTTACGAGTTAGAGCCTGCGGATTAAAGGGCTATAGGGTCTGTTTTGTCATGTCTAGATCAAAATGAATAATTATTTAATGGCTAAACTACCACCACAAATTTTGTTATTTACACCACAATTTTAAGTAAATTTTTATTTACTTAAAGATTTTAAGTTAAATTACATAAATGGGTTTAAATATATTTATTACAAAAAAATAAATGTAGATCTCAAAAAATAACAGTTCAAAATGTATATGTTTGAGTGTACATGTAGAAAGGCGGAGAAAAACGATTCAAAAACCCTAACGAGAGAAATCTTGAAAAGGCATGTTCACAAAAATTTCCTCCTTGTTTTGTCTCTTGAAAAATGAACCCACCACTAAAAATTAATTGGAAAAGTAAGAAACATGAATAATGAGCCAATGACAGGCTCAAAATAATGATTTTCCATGGGAGAATCTGAAAATTCAATAATAATAATAATAATAATAATAAAACTATATGTATAAGAATATATAATCCTAGTAAACAAGTAAAACTCATTTCTGGAATAAATTCATTTGCAAAATAGATCTGTAAATCTTATAAAAAAACAAACATAAAACAAGAAGAAAAAAAAAACCATCATTCACAGAAACGATAGCTATGTCTGTATGGTAGAAACGTTAAAATGCTTTCTTTCACACCAAAAAAGAATCTCAAATCCCACAAAATCAGAGGAAAAAAAATGTATGAACAAAGTACAGAAGTGAGATTTTAATATATTTATTACATAGTCTAAGTTTGTGTCTTCCAATTAATTTAAAATAGATGAAAAAAACGAGGAGTAATATTGAGATGATGAGTACACTAAAATTTGTATTTTTTTCTTCTTCTCATTTTTAGCTTTTATTGAATTAGGAGTATAATTGTAAATTTATTGTGGCGTACATATTAAAAATATATTTTAATTGTGATGTATTAAATAAATTGTGTGGTGGTAATATAATTATCGATAATAATAAAAATTGAAAAGCAAATACGAAAATAATTTAATACAAGTATAGTATCTCATTCTCTTTTTAATTACGATATTACATAATTAAAATCGAGCACAATATCGATCAAATAAATTATCTCTTCCTAGATACAACCAAATTTAACGTTATATGACTCCAACCAAGATTAAAGTACAAATTATCAACTTTTGAGTTTTTTTTTAATATTAAAAATATATTTTAATAATATTCATGAATAACACAGCACAAGGTTTAGAAAGTTCTCCCGAGACAAGAATCTTAGGCTGTGAGTTTGATAAAACAACTTTTCGACAATTAATTTTGTCTTCATATATACACAATTTACACTAATATTAATATATTAACAACGTCTCCATGATATTGCTGCTTATTTCTTTTTATCCTCTCACGTAGTATTGTTGGGTACGATGAGGCTTTTATATCTCTAAGGTGAGTTATTTATATGATGATGATCGAATGATATAAAAGTGTGGAGAAATGGCACAATAATTAATTGGGCTTTTGACTGAAAATGGGATGTTTCTATTGCTATTGGGCTGAACCTTACTTTATTACTTGGAGGCCTTTATGAGACTTCTCTTAAATAGATTAAGGTTAGCTCATTTGGCAAAAACTCTCTCATTCTCTCGACTTCTCTCTTGCAACTCTCTGTCCTCTACGTCGTTTTTTGATTTTGCACTCCACATTGAAACCTCTTGTAAATCTGTAATAGTATAGCTACTGTACAATTCTTGAGTGATTTGTAGTGAGCTCTTGTGTTTCCTTGTGTGGATTCCTTTGTGCGATTCATGAGGGTTCGATGTACTGTGATGTTTATTATGTGAATCTCACTGAGTGCCTTTGTGTATTGATGAACGATCTTTGATCCTTGGTTAATAGAGTGATTTATTTCGGTTGGCGGAAGCTCAAAAGGGAATTAGGATTTATCCGAACCTCTTGTCTTAGGGCAAAAATCTCTCGTGTTTTTTACTGTTTTAGTTTCTTGCATTTTTATTTTTGTTGATTGTATGTTTAATTGGCTAATTAGTGGCATTTGATCTCTACAGTGGTATCGGATAGTTGGTCACTGATTCTTGGATCTCGATTTGGGCAGAACGTAACCTGGTTCATTCTAATTCGTTGGTGATTTAGTTTCTTGAAATCCTAATATAGGACCTTTGGTGAGTTCGTTCTAGTTTTACCTAAATGCACTGATTTGCTGCTTATACTGTTATTGTAAATCTGAAATACATTTTTTTTACCTGGGTTTAAGACTTTGCTTGGCAATTCATTAGTCTAGAAACCCTTGAGTTGTCTGAAATCTGAGGGTTGTCTTAATTTTTTTTTCGAGTTAAGAACCTTGATTCAAAAAATTCTGTATATATTTTCAATACCGTATATTGCAACTGTGATAATTTGTGCAATATCTTGTAAGTTGTTACATGAAATGTTGAAGTTCTTGCTGAAACTGAATATTTAAATCACTGAATTGAGTATATACATTCTGCTGGTTGTATAATTCATGTTATTGTCTCTGGAGTGTTGACATTTGAATTATTACTTACTGTGTATACTCCAGGCATGCTCTGCCTGACCTGCATTCATTAGCCATTCATTCAAATTTTTCATTAGGACTTCTTCTAAATTTGAATTGGAAGTTTTTAATGGCAAATAAGACTTTAGTCTCTAGCGCCAGAAAATAAAAGCTCTTCTACTTCAACAAAAGTGTACAAAAGCCATTGATGAATCATGGCCTACTGATATGGAAACTAGTAAA
>CAIGRN010049771.1:0-10269 GCA_903798345.1 Fraxinus anomala
AAATAATCTGTGCCACTGATGATTCATTATGTAACAAAAATAAAAAAGTTTTAACATGTTTTAACACTTTTAAATGCTGTACAAATCCAAAAATTGATGTCCAAGTATATTATTATGTAAATTGACTTCCAAATCCAAAAATCATGGCTGTCCCATTAAAGTCTGTAAAACAACATAGAAACTATAATTCTTTTTTGAATACATGTTTACGCTTTGTAAGAATCTGAAATTGCACAAAAACAACTAACTATATCTTATTCTAAAAAATTGAAAGCTACCACAAGAATACTTTCAACTAATTAATCAAACTATATTTCTACTGGCTTCATACTGACTTGTTCTTCTTCCATCTCTTCAGACTTGAAATTGGAGATTTGAATTCTTGGGAGTGAGGAGTTCGATTTTGGAAGATAAATCACCTAATAAGATATAGTCGTTTTTGTGCAATTTTAGATTCTTACAAAGCGTACATATGAATTCAAAAGAAGAATTATTGTTTCTATGTCGTTTTACAGGCTTTAATGGGACACAGCTATGATTAGGAGAAAATAGGATTTAGAAAAAAATATATATAATACCCGATTGGGTCAAGGGCAAATGGGTTGGCCAGTTACTTAAAAATCCAACAGTTAAATTTGTGTCTTGGACCAGACCGGTTCGACGATTTTCAAGCTGACCCAACCGGTTCGGTACGAGTTTTATAACTATGCTTAACGTAACGTGAGGATCTTATCTTACAACGTATAATAAGTTGAGAAGTCAAAATCTCAATTTTAAAGGATAGGGAACCATTTCCACACTATTTAAAATATTGAGGATCTCAATTCTAATTTTCCCTTGTACATAGTACATGCCACATCTTTTGAGAAATTTGTACAAATAATTCCAATTATAGGACAATATTATGTGGAATACAAAAATGTACAACTATGGATTCACAAAGTACAAACAAACGTATATAATTGAATGAATTTTGCTATTTGTACATTAAGAGTGTACACCCTAGTATACATCCCCTTACAATAAAGGGTCCATAATTTTTTATTGGACGTGGACCCCCTATTTTGAGGGAGCTGTACACCAAGGTATACACATAACAAAACCCTAATGAAATATAGAAGTATAATGGGATCTGCATCATCAATCAATTAATATATTGAACTCTAAAGAAGCAAAAACCGTTATAACAATGCTAAGTGTACATTCTTTGATATACACTTTTTTCGACATCACTCTTACTTTCAAAAAATTGTAGGTGGAATTTTTTTTAAAAAAAATAAAAATAAAAATTGTTCAATGGTGTGTTATCACGTGTCACAATGTAATTAATGATGCAAAAGATGATGTACATATAGAATTATTGAAATTTGAAACTGTTAACATGTAGCAGTTAGCAATCATGCTACTGTGTCAGATGTCTTGACATAATGTTACATGACATCTTGAACAATTTAAAACACAGTTAACATTTTCATTCAATCATCTACTGTCACATACAAATTTGTCAACTTTTCTATCATTTTCCTTCTGGCAAAGTAGATTAATCCAGTAGTCAATGTTGTTTTTTTTTTACTAATTAACATTTGTATGCAATGGGAGAAAAAAGAAAGGGAAAATTGCATGTCCGGTCCCAAATCTTTTCTTTTTTTGAAGATTTTATCTCAACCTTCACTTTGAGTTACACATGGTTCCAAACCTTTCAAATAGCTACACATGGTTCCAAAAATTTCAAATATTCTCACCGTAAGGACTAAATGACAGAAACCGTTAGTCAATCCGTTAGTTGACCAAAGGTCGATAGTTTGATCTAATTTTGACTAATTTTTAAAGGACAAAAGGGTAACTTTAGATTACTTATATTAACGAATTAAAATATATTAAATAAAAAACCAAAAAGGAAAATAATTTGAAGATTGACCCCCACACTGAAGTCCACCCACCCCACTCGTACTGGCGACATCCACCCACCACCACACCGCACCACAACCAACTCTACTACAAACAATTCATACAGGTACTCCACCCACCCACCCAATCAAACCAAAATCTACAACCACTTGCAACTGCTACTACATAGTTCTATCATTTTCTGGGACCTAGATTTTTGTCCCAATTTCATGGCACCAATGATTCTTGTACCTTCCTATCCCCAATCGTCCTTAAAGCCGTCGATTCTCGAATTCTAACGACAGTAGACATTTCATAAAACACTTAGTCTCTTTAACACCCCATTCTCCAACAGCATCCACCATGAGCTTAGGATTTTGTCGATTTTACAAGTATAGGAGGAAATTCCGATTGGCTTTCTGGTTTACACCCGGGTTTGACCAAAAATGAGAAGAATAAATGGTGGAGTTTTGCGTTAGGTGGATTCGTGAGATGATTTGGGTGTGGTAGGTTGATGATCGTCGGTGCGGTGGTAGTGTAGATGACAGTCGTTAGTATCAAAGGGCTTGGATCTACAATAATGGCTACGCAGGTGGTTTTGGTTTTGCGAGGGTATGGTGGGAGTGGGAGTGGGAATGAAAGAAGAAAAATAACTTTCCAAATTATTTTCTTTTTGGTTTTTTTATTTAATATATTTTAGTTTTTTATTATGAAAAATCTAAAATATCATTTTATCATTTAAAAATTAGTCAAAATTGGGTCAGATCATTGACATGCGATCAACTAACGGATTGACTAACGATTTTCTGTCATTTTGTCCTTACGGTGAGAATATTTGAAATATTTGGGATAGTGGGTGGCACAAAGTGTAGGTGGAGATAAAATCTACAAAAAGGGAAAAAGTTTGGGACCGCAGCTGCAATTTTCCCAATGTAAAACTGCGAAAAAATAAATAGGGATATAGAATTGTAAAAATACGAGTTTGAGTTGTGGAATATCTAATCAAGACTTCAATTAATAAAACTTGAATATCACCTAGACTAATATGATGCTAAACAACATTATGCCATACACATTCGCCCCCAAAAGGGAGGTAGAATTCCCTTTGGAGATAGGGAAATCAAAATTGGGTTCGCCGACCAAGAGCTATGAAACTCGTAACTCATGTATTTTTTCCTTCATCTCAATATGAAGAACAATATTTAGAAAAAAGGTCTACAAGGGTATGTTGCGATCTTTATGAAACAATGATTATAAAACACTTGTTTACATACCCAAAGATGTTTCGACTCGAACATTTTGGATGCGAATTCTCCTCAAGAAATGGATGTAATAGCAAAGACCATCACAGACAACAAACTCAGCACGTTGCACTTCTTCGACAACCGGCACAAGATAGCAAATCGATGACAGTTTTGAGCCAAACTTCTCCCTGCTCAATACTATAGTCCCAAGATAGCAGATTCAAGATTTCAGTAGGAAGACAAAGGCAAAAGGTAAATCCTCAAAACAACATTAGAACTATAAATCTCAAAGTTACGAAATATAGTTGAGCATAAAAGTAAAACAACTCATGAACAGGTTAAAGGTTTCTCTAGACATGGATGCATGATTTTTTTAGAGTTCCCTTCGAAATCAAACGAGCAAAGGTTCTAACTAAAAGCATTATACAAACAACAGAATCAATTCTATGGAGGAATCAAAAAGTATTCCCTCAATTTGACTCATTACTGAGACACAGTCTTGCTATCCAATAATCTTGGTGTAGACGGTCTTCTTCTTGCCCCCCACCACACACAAACACACACAAGGCGACTGCAAACAATTTCAACTCACCATCGGACTAGGAATGGAGTTGGCTTTCTATCTGCAGTAGTTCTTTGAGCCATATAGCCCTAGAGTAGTGATACCAAAGCGTGAATAGAGTTGGAAAGCAGGAAGTAATGTGAACGAGAGGTATTTAAATTATAGCATTGATTCAAAACGTTCTTTATCATTGTTAAAGACAAATTTTCCTATATGCTAATCTGTGGAATGCGCTTCTCGATACATACTCTTAGCATATACATAAAAATATCTAACCCCAGAAATAGAATGAAGATCTTTCTTCTCCAATGCCAGATAGATCAGTGAAAGCATTACATGCATAGAATTAAGGTGGTGTAGAGAGATGCATAACAGCAGAGGCATGTCAAAAGGAGTTTATTCAGTTGAATTTACTAGTGGAATACCATAACATCGATAACAAAGAATGCAACAAGGACATCATTGTTATGGAAACTTAATATTTAGCAAGTCGAGAAGGAAAGTGTTCTCTAATGTCCAATGCTCACAATTCCAAGTGCCAAATTGAAATTTGTATTGAGATGAAAAATCCTCGTGTGATATCAGTTTTATCACCAAAAACTCATTCAGGGTCAATAGATGTTTTATCTTTAATCGTCCCCGATGAACAGAAGAAGATCGGAAACAGTAGTGTTAATGGAGTAGCTACATGTATGTAGGTAAGACTAGATAAAAATGCATAACAAGATCATTGGTGGTCAGCGAACTTGGACAAAATTGGAATCAGTAAAATCCAAGACAACGATACAGGGAGAAGATTACAATAAACAAAAATGTCCACAGTTTTCTCTATAAATTGGTGATGATTTAGTGGCTCCATATACAAAAATACAGGGCTTCAACCTTCAATGAATATATGTACATACAAATGAGAGTTGTATTTAACGACTTGATGTAAGACCTTAAGGTGTTAAGAGAGTGTTTCGTATATATCATTTAAATCTTGTCTTCAACAAACACATTTGAAGGGAAAACTAACTAAGTTGAAGGATTCCAATCACTAAATATACAACCTAAAAATGTCACATCTTCACTCAGAATCCTACGCATCAGAGGTCACCACGAAATCTTGCAGTTCCTGCAAAAGTGAATACAGCCACACAGATGGAAAATGGCAATTTCCTGCACTGTTCTCATTAGCTAGTCAACGAATTGAAAATGCGATAAGATGCCACACATCGTAACTAAGAAGAGAAACTCCCCATTGATGACACAGATGATATTTCTATCCATATCCAACAATTTATGATCTATAGGATTTGCAGCAGCCACAATCGATGAAAATGATTAACTAAAATGAAAGGAAGCATTAGCTACAATATGAGGGGATAGACAAAAGCTTTTGCAAAACTGAATTCAAACATCATACCACACCATCAAAATTGACAAGCTCGAATTTGCCTCACATAAAATCTAACCGTACATGAAACTTGAAGGTCTAAAAAAACTGACATGCCAGTATTAGCTTCATGTCATAATAGTTCACAGTCGCACGCATAAATTATAAACATTACCCTGACAAACCCACGTAAAAAGTGATAATATGATAAGAATGTAAGGTATTGAACAAACCACGTACGTTGACTAGGAATTAAAAAATTAGGTAAAAACAATGAATAGAAAACTCTATTTAAATCAATAAGAATAACAAGCTAGGTAATGCACCCACTATATCACTTGTCCCTATGAAAGCTAGGTAATGCACCCACTATATCACTTGTCCATATGAACTGTCTTCTCCAAACACAACAATGTATAATGCTAAATATAAATAGCTCTTATATAACCACCAGAAGAATGTCTCCTTGATCATGCTCAAATATATACAGTCACAGCAATCTAGACGATTTCAATTTTTGTGGGTCAAGTATTCTCTAAATTTACATTCTAACAGTACATGATATCAGCTAAGACCAGCTAATGAAAACATTCCCATAGCAGAGCCCACCCTGAAAGAGAGAAATATCAAATATATGGCAACTAGGCCTGCTCCAAGCATCCTGCTCGGACGCATGTTATTTCTGGGTAAAACAACGAGTGCCCAAATAATTCCTGAAATGAGAAATCCCAAGGTGAAATACAAGCTTCTATCTCGTGGGAGCACAAAGGGAATAGGTTTCTCAGACCAGGCTCCCAGCAGCATTGAGATGCCCAATCCAATAAGCATGTTGAACATAGGACCTGCATAACATCCGGACATCGCAATCTGTACGCCATCTCCACCATTCAGTGACAAAGCAACGTTAGAAACCAAATCACCCATCGAATTGCCCCAAGCCAACACAGTTAACCCAAGGATGGAAGGATTGACACCTAGAACCACACCAAATCCAACAAGTAGAGCAACAAGCTCATTTGCAATCATGTAAAACCAAACGATACTCATCACAAATCCTCCTAAAACCCATGGAAGTAAAAATTTCTGAGGGGGACGATCTGGCCTTGTGTGCTTATAAGTAAGAATACAAAGCGTGCATCCAATTAAGATGCCGATGAAGTACGCAATTATTCTACTTTGAGAACCCAAGCTGTCTTGTGAACTCCACAGATAAGCAAGAAGAATTGGAGCCACTAGAGCACTTCCCATAGCATATGGCTTAGACCAAGTTTCCTCCTCCACTAAAGGAATTGTGAGCCGCCTCGGTACAGTCAGAGGCAACTCCAGAAGGGAAAATAGCTTCGAACAGGAAAATGATGGCCGTTCGATTTCTATGTCTTCGTCATTCCATCCCCATAAAGACTGGTCACCATCAGGGATCTTCAGCACCTGGTTTGAATATATTGCCACATTAGAAGCCCACATCCACTGAGGTAGGGAACCGTGGGACTGCGCACCAACACTTTCAGTCTCAATGTCAAGCAACGAGCTGAAGACGGGTTCATCCTGCAGATTTCCATGAGAAAATACACTTCCTCTTACAGGAAGCAAAGGAGTAACGGCGTCCAGTTTCAACCTCTGCGCTTGTTCCCTCAAAATCTCATTGGCAGCCACTGCAAAGGCATACAGAATATAAATCGATACAAATGCAATGGCACCGCCAACAGTCACTTCACCGACAATCAAGATCCAAAAAAGAGCCACAATGGCAAACATAAAAAATACAGTATCCCTTATAAAGCACTTCTTGTCAATCTGATTGTCCTGATCTGCTATACAAAGGGAAACAACCCCAACAACAATGCAAGTAACAAACACTGCCCCTCCTAATACACTATTAAGGCCAACCTCTCCCGTGCCAGTACCTAAAAAAGCAGCAATACTCGCAAACACATCTGGAGCACCATTTCCAAGTGGAAGCAGAGTTACGCCGGCTACAGTAGGAGATAGCTTCAGAAGAGTTGAAAGCTTTTCCAAAGAACAGCAAAAGTAATCTGCCGCAGTGTTTCCTAAAAGATAGAACAATGCAGCAAGCCAAGCCCCCAACACCAAAAATGCCCATGCACTCTCACCGCAATCACAATAATAAAACTTCAAGTAATCGAAAAACCCATCTGACGTGCACTGCCGATGGGCTCTCAGAAACTCACAGCTACTGCCATAGCCATTGTGATCAGACAACCCCGCACAAAATTCAGCCTTCTTTACATCCAAATTATTAGGATTGGAGCCATTCACAATTGAAGAATTTGCACTTAATTCAGCCATTTCTCTACGATTCACGAATTGGTTCCGCAAATCGGAATAAACACCCCTAGCTGAGCTCCATTTAGGATTAGATACTGGATACGATTGCTTTGAAAGTGGGTTTCTCACAATATCTTCCCGATCGTAAAACAAGAAAATCAAAACTAGGGCACATAACCCATTGAAAATCCCACGAAGATGGGGACTTCTTTTACTATAAAATCCATTTAACTGCCTCATTTTTTCCCGATAATTCACTTGAATATCTCTCGTTTCAATATCATTAACACCAACAGAAATATCCAAACCTAATTCGAAAATCAAGCTAATCAAAATCAAGTCCAGGGTTTCAATTCACGAGTAAAGGAACCCTAGTTAAGAAAAATGAAAATTCTTCAAGAACCGGAATAACCTCGATTCTGTCACGTATAATGAGGAATTTTAATTGATCGACGGGTTGAGAGAAATGAGAAATTATGGTTCACAGATGAGGGTGCAGGATAATGGAAATTGGAAATTCCTTGTAGGTTGACTAAAATTTTGTTTTGATGCTTTTCGTGATAAGCTTTTTTCTTCCTCAACAATTACCCCTTTTCTTTTTCGCCGAAATTTTTTCCTTTTGTGATCCTTTTATGACCATGTTTGTTATTTCAAAAAATTATTTGATACAGTAAGAATTTTCATCACAAATTTATTCAATAAAATATTTTACACACAAATTAATAAAGTTACTTTAATTTTCAATCACACATTCTTCAAAACATAATATTTATTACCCTATTTTTCTCCCAATAATGAAAGACAAACACATATTCTGCCTGGAAATTAACATTAAGGATCGAGTACAATACTAAAAGAAAAATGCATATTTGGTCCCCAACCTTCCTAAAATAGGTGGCATATACCCTCAGCCTTTTTTAATGGCACCAACCATTCCCAACCTTTCTACTGATAACTGATTAGCATGGTCGATCCCTGTTTCGAGAATCCATCCAATTGATCCCTGTTTCGAGAATCCATCCAATTAGGCGGTTAACATGCATGCAATGAATTTGCCCTTTACTTTAAATAAATAAAAAGGAAAGAAGACTAATATAACACAACAAAAAATAAAAAAATAGACCCCTAAGAAAAAGAAATTAACAAAAAGACCCCCCAAAACCCATTTGTCTTCATCGATTCCACCCCCAAGCCACCAACCAAGGTACTGTCATCGGCTACTTCACCTCAGTCCAACATATATTAGCACCTCAAACGCCTCCAAATGAATGCAATAGTTTCAATTTCATTGTTTCGATTTAGTTAACTGTTTATATGTTTATGAGAACTATGAACGGATTAGGGAAGACATTTGTGTGAGTATTATTGTCTTGGTTTACACCAACGGCTAAATGGTTCAAGATATCACACGTTCACCAATTAGTCAAGAAAATCCGATAGTATTTCATTAAGGAATGTTCAAAGCCGGAAGCTACCTTACCTGATGCAGTATTTTTCTGTTCTCTCTACAATGCATCATATTTTACATAGCATGAACATATTCGAATTTCCATTCATGTGAGAAATTGTTGGAAATTGGTTTAGAAGATTGAAAAATTGGTTAAGTGCAAAAAAAAAAAAAAAAACTTGTAAAAGTAACTTACAATTTCGGCTAAATATTCGAATTTGATCCGATGGTCAAATTAGAAATGTAAATAGACGAACTTGTTCTAATCGTTGAGTAAATTGTCGTGGTATATTTGGAATCTCAAAAGAATTTCGGATGAATGAGAAATTACAGTGGAAGAAAATAGAGGAAACTGCCGGATATTTGTCTAAGTGTGTTGCTTGTCTGACGCTGGACGTCGCTCGAGCGACAAGATAACGATGAAGTCACTATTTTTATAACTCGATCGAGGCGATGGCGACAAGCTAGGTACAGTGAATGGTACAACATTTGGCTAGAAATGTTGAGTTTGGGGCGTGGTACATCATTCACAATCCCTCATCCACTATATATAGGACCCATTGGACGTCTATTAGGCATCCCATACCATATTTGCATTACATAAAAACTCTTACAAATCATTTCCAAATTCATTCAAACCCATTTTCTTCTTTGTAGAGAGAAACTCCGTTGAAAGTTCGTCGCAACTTGTGGTTTGAAATGCTTCTACCGCAAGTTGAATCTGTTGTATCTTGGGAGACAAGTGTCGTGAATCTTGAGCACCGTTGCGGGGCAACTTTGTCTTAAGGATAGAGTGAAAATCACTTACCTCGGATTGTTCTTCTTCTTTATTTATTGGCTTCTCTTTGTTTTCATTTGTAGCTTTCATACTATATTTCCAATCACCTTGTTATATTGTTTAGTCACAGTCATGCGGATTAAATTTTGCTTTTTGTTTGTTCGATATACAACAACCCTTTTACCCGCACTTATATATTTAGCTCGTTTCGTCAATAATCTAAAGACAAAATTATTGTGCATGCGGTTGTTGTTAATATTTTCTCTTCATCTTTTAGAATACACATTCGTGTGATATTCCCTTATTTTGATTTATTTGCGTTGAACTTCTTTTTGTGTAACGAAAATGGCCACCATTGAGGCTATTTCAAGTCAAAATGGTTCAAACAATGTGATTCCGCCTTTGGCTATACCACTTCAAAATACATCAATCCCGCATGGGAAAAAATCGAAAAAATTTGGAGGCATGGATTTCAAGCGATGGCAACAAAAGATGTTGTTCTATCTTACCATTCTAAACTTGACAAAGTTTCTGAAGGAGTGTGAACCAACTGTACAAGAATGAAACAATAATCGTGAATTGATTATTGCTTTGGATGCATGGAAGTACTCGGACTTTCTGTGCAAAAATTATATCCTAAACGGATTGGACAACACATTATATGGAGTGTATAGTTCGAAGAACTCG
>CAIGRN010049778.1:0-11934 GCA_903798345.1 Fraxinus anomala
AAACTTCCAAATGTAGGGTTAAAATTATTAATAAATTTTTCGATAACAACTTTGTTCACAGTAGAATTATCAAAAGTAAAACTTCGAACAATTTCTTGTATACTATATTCTTGTATAATATCTTTTAAAACCATATATATGTTAGTGGTATTATGAGTATTTTACAAGCGTTTCCTCATTTAGACACCAATACAAGTGCTCTCATTTAGTTCTAGTTCATCAATATCTAGAACAATAGATCTCAGTGGTACAAATCTTGAAATTCCCTTTGAGCTAGTTAGGTATATGCACGTGGACGTTCGTAGTGTGTTACAACTAAAAGAATTATAAGAATTTAGTCTTTTATCGAGATGGAGGTGTAAAAAAAAAGTCAATATCCAATTGTATCAAAAATTGCACCCCATCTACTAACACTTTCGGTGTCTACGGTAGCATCGAATGCTGCATTCAGTTTAGGTGGTCAAGTTTAATCAGACGAATGATCAAGATTAAAAGATATATTTGAGACTTTAATATGCTTGAAGGATTGTGAATGTGCGGAATTACGTATTCAAAGAGAATGTGTGGAATTACGTCTTCAAGAACAAGTTGACAGTATAATGACCGAAGAGTTGCAGCAAATTCAAGGATAGGATATTGTAAGTTTTTAAATTGATTAGTTTCAAAAAATTACGTAATTTTTATATTTATTTGTTTTAAGAACAATTGTACACGAAATATTTTATTCATGTACAATTTTAATTCTGCCTACGATGATTGTAGCCGGTCTCAAACTCGGAAAAAGGAGGGTTATAACTTTTATTTAATTTATAATATGTATAAATTGCACAAATTTTAAATTCTTTAAAAAAATTTAGATTTGTCACGAAATAACAAAAGAAAAAAATCGAGCCGAAAGCTCGGGTCGAGCTTAAATTTTTTGGTCGAGCTTTTGCTCGGCTTGGATCGGGCCTAAAAAAGGCCGAACTATTTTTACCTTACCCGAGCACGAGTGTCGGCTTGCGGCTTGGCTAGCTCGTTGACACCCTTAAGCAGTGTGCTGCCTTGTCAGCTGCTTGCGTTGCAGGTAGTTATGACTGCATTTTTTTTATGTTTTTATTTTTTTAAAGCTTGGCTCGTTGTTTGGACAAACTCGTAAACGTACGTGATCGTTGTACAAGTAATAAGATTTGTGAGTTAAGAATATCGTTCCCACGATGAATAAGATCTAATTTGTAGTTCAATAGCTAATATTAAATTCGAAGTGTGGTGATATCAAAATAGATAGTTTGTATGTTTTCTATATTAATCCTAAATTAACAAAACAAATAAAGTATTTATTTAATGTGTATGTTTGTATTGGAATTGTGAATCTCCCTATTACCATTTAATTCAATTCTTAATTCGTAATCTAGTAAATTCATGTATTCAAGACTATCGATAATCCACTGTTATTCAATATTCTTTTCCAAGATATATTAAACCTATGTTTATTTCGACCCGATCATATGAAAAATCGAATTCATATAAAACATGTATTGATTCACAGGATCTATCACACATGATTGCAAATGTCATAGAATTATTTCTAATATCTATTGTCCATGTGTTGATTTTGTCGCGTTCTAGACTACAACAAGCAACTTACTATTTAATTGGTGATCAAGCAATCAAATAATTCAATGGAAATGCAAAACCAATCAAGAAAAATCAAGAAATATTAAATTAATNTCAAGAAAAATCAAGAAATATTAAATTAATTGTCTTGAATTAAAATAAACAAACAATATGGTCCATCATTCATCCAATACAATGAAAAACTTAGTTTAACATTCTTATAATTAAATTACACAAAAATAATTGGAAAAAATCAACCGGAAATAAGAAAGATGGAAGTAGGAGAAATCCACGTTCTTGACTCAAATCTTAAAATCGGACTATGAATTTTCAAAATCCTTGTATGATTCGCCTTGAATTGATGTATAGACTTGTTCTTTACCTCCAAAATATGTAGAATATGATGAAATTTAGGTCGAATGGCCCTCTCCCATGTTCTGGTTGAGTTTGGTAGTTAAATGTTGTCATTGAATTGTTACCAAAACAAATATAAAGAAAATCGGATTTTTCCTTTTTGTATAGAAGCTCGTGCCTAGGCATATCTATGGTGTGCGTCTGGCTGGTTTTGGATGCCCCGGCACCCTATTTTTGGTTGGGAGGGCGCGCGCCTTGCCTAACTTTCGGCAGCTGAACAGTTCTCAATATTTTTGTCATAACTTTCTCTCTCGATATCCGACTGAGGTGATTCAAAATGTATTGGAAAGCTAACTCGGAGGGCTACAATTATTATAGATATATCATTTTTCTAATTCGAAAGCTTGCTATGCCAAAACTGAGTCTAAATATGAGGCTAAAAATCTGCAGCACAACTTTTTCAGCTGAAAGTTGATGTGTGACAATACTTTGACTATGCTTCATCCCTTTGACTTCTTTCTCCATCCAATTGACTCATTGCATTCTCAAATCTATCGTTAGGTTCGATGTAACTTTTTAGTAGTTGCACTTTAGCTCTTGAACTTTGGATTTGCTTTATTTCAGCCATTTTCTCTTGCAATTTTGGTCATTTATCTTCCAATTGTATCAAATTAAATGCATGGTATCTTCGATCTTCATTTCGTTGCCAGTCTCATCTATGGATTTTTTGCAATTTAGTCCTCGATTTTTGGATTTCTCCATTTTTCACGATTTTTTATTCCTTTTTCCAATTCTTCATCAAACATCGAGTTTTACGTATAAAATGTGATATAACATAAGTTAGATAGTATTTTATCCAAAAAAAAGTAAAATATCATCATTTAAGATCTTGAATAAGTGTAGAAACTATTATTCGCCCCAAAATGGGGTTTGGTCGCCGCTTGAGTTGGCGAGCCACGTTGACATCTCTAGATAATCATGAACCATATTGGGTGCTTTAATCTTTGTGTTGCTGATATATCATTCTAAGTGCGAGATAGTTGGTCCGAGTTTTCTTATCCACTTTTGTAATCCTTTGGTTATCTATTGAAAAGAGGTTTTCTTGGCTTCCGACTATAAATTTTTTTTTTAAGGTGTTTGTCATGGCTTTTGAAAAGGCAAAAGTTGCTTTCGAGGCTAATAAGCTTTTGGGTACGTGTGGATAATTTTCTAAAAGTGTTTCGTTTGATTGGAAGTGCTTTTAGAGGAAGTTGGCTCAAGATGACTTCTATAAAAAGTAGGAAGTAGAAGATATTTCGACCCTTAATAAAACAGTCTCTCCTAGTGCTAACATGTTTACCATTGAATACAATGTCCCATTTTGGAATTTCTCCCCATTGGCATAAGTTCAAAGTTTCTCCCCTTTATCTATCTTCATTTTTTACTAAATATGTTTCCTTGGTTTTTAATATATGATAGTGCAGAGCATACTTTATAACTTCAGTTCCCTACATGTACAGAGTTCCTGTATTATTGAATTTGATGGCGCTTCAAAGGGAAATCCTGGACCAGCTGGTGCAGGGGCTGTAGTGCGAACAGCAGATGGAAGCATGGTATGGCACTTCTTGCGTGTCAGCTGTGACATTTGTAATATGCTCATATGCATGACCTTGAGCTTCATTTTGGTAGGTGTTTCGTTTGCGTGAAGGTGTGGGCACTGCCACTAACAATGTTGCCGAATATCGTGGTGCCATTTTGGGGTTGAAATATGCTCTGCAAAAGGGGTTCAAACATATACGGATTCAAGGAGACTCTAAACTTGTCTGCATGCAGGTTTAGTTTCATCTTCACACTATTATTCTCTCTAGTGATAAGTACTATATTCCCCCAAAAACATAAATAAATAAAATGAAAATTTGCACCCACGGTCCCCAAACTATACCTTTCCACGGTTCAAATTCTTTTAGCATTGAGATCTCCCAATCTTTGGATGAATAGAATCCATCCTAAATTCTGTTAAAGAATCACGTGCCTTGCACACGATCACTTTATAGTCAATCCTATCGATTCTATATATCTTTTGAAAACAATTAAAGAGAACAAAAGGAAAAATGAAGAGTAAAAGGGAAAGGAAAAGGAAAAGGAAAAGGAAAACATGTGTCTTGCTTCTTCCACTGTGCACTGTCGCTGCAGCCACTGCCTGCACCACCCCCAGTGCCACCACTACCTGTCTTTTCCACGTCACCTTTATTACAAGCTGCCTTCAATTTCAACAGAATTATGCTCTAAAAGCTTAAAATATGGATAGAGCAAAAACCCACACGCACCAATAACAGAAATCAAGATTATCACATTATGGCAGAACAAGATTGTTCACAGGCCGGAATACTCAACCAATTTTGAGATTTGGATGTCTATATTAGTGGAAGTGATTAATTTGCTTCAATTTCAAACAAAGGTCAGCCAAATTACCATATTTGGTTTGAAGCAGAGCCCCATGACATCCAAAATTTGGATCTTTAGCAAAAACCCAGCAATCTATAGTAAATATCAAATCAGACCCAGAATTCTACAATCTATTTTCAGTTCTAATCACTTCATTGATTGAAAAATAAAAAGACGTGCACCTATTTGTCGGTGGCCACTTGCTACTCCTTTTTTGCTCCACAACTATTTGCATATCTAAACATAATCACAAGTATGTATAATCAAGATTGAAACTTCAAGAAAAAGACCATAAATTGATTTTGGCCAGCATTTTAGAGGGGTTTGGGATATAGAGATGACAAGGATTGTGATAAGTCAATGGTTGGCGGGGATGGTACAGGAAGGCAGTGGTTATAGGAATTTAGGGGGTGGTAGTGGCAACGGCAATGTTTGCAGTTTTGGGGCGGTAGAATTTGGAGGTAGATTTTATTGTTTTATTTCTCCTTTTTGGTTATTTTCCTTTTTTTTCCTGTTAAATCACTTTATCTAAAAATTTTAGTTGTAGATAAGGTCAAATGTATATCATTTAAATATTATATTCAAGACGCCCCCTCATATGTAGGCAAGATTTATTTTTTCCCCATTAAAGCCTAACACGTGCAAAATTCATATAAATGAGTGGTGGAAAAACTTGAATCTATGATAACATGTTGAACCACTAGTTTAAAAGTTTAAACTGTTATTTAAATATTATCTTCAACACTTCTTATTTTAGTTATTTTTTTGATAAAAAATGACAATGTACCACAATACCCTTAAACTGGAGGCATGTGCAAGTCATGTGACATCTAAAGTAAAACAAATGTTTTCCATCCATTCGGACCTACTTGCACCAAAAAATGAAAGATTGGGGATCTCAATGCCAACATTGAACGTGGATCCCGAATGCAAAAAGTGGTATAGTTTGGGGACTGTGGTGCAGATTTCCCTAAATAAAAAGTAGAAAAAATTGGTAGATTTACTATTCAGAGTGTTAGGCTCTGGAAGCTTGCACGAGTAATAATTCATCACCCATGTGGTCATGCTCTGTAAATTATGTGTATATAGGCAATGTTTATCCATTATCCGGTTGTATCTCCCTTGAGGGTTTCTTCCTTGGTGCAATGCTGTGGTTGTAAATATTACTGCCTGCCCCGCTATGATCACTTTATCGTACTTAACCAAAATTATCTATTACACAGGTTCAGGGTCTATGGAGAACTAAAGTTCAAAACATGGCTGAGTTGTGCAAGGTGGCTAAAGAACTCAAGGATCAGTTTCTGACATTCCAGATCTGCCATGTTGAAAGAGTACGTCAAAAACGCTCCATTTATTACTTAATTCATGCACTTCATTGTTATATGAAGAGATTGCAAAGATGGTTAGGATTCTTATATTTTTAGTGCTTATTTCGTACAGCATATTTATGCTAGAATATTTTTGGATTTTTGTACATGCATTTAACTCGCTGTTCTTGCTTGATATGCATTTATTAACACTTCAGGTTGGCTTTTCTTTGCATGATTCCAAAATAGAATCTCTCTCTGCCTCTCTCTGAATTAAGTATGCTTGTTTGTTTGATAATTATTTACGTAGAAAGTGTTTATATTGTACGTTGTTATTCATGTGTAATTTTCATTTTTATTCCTGATTTCCTTATAAGCTGTCAACTTCTTTCTCATCTGAAAAGCCATTCCCTTATATCAGGACTTAAATACTGAAGCTGATGCCCAAGCAAATCTAGGGATACATTTAAAGAGTAATCCCCGATTGCCTTTTCGATTTTCTGATATTTCATCTCTTTGTTAAATTTTCTATGAGAATCTTACAGAACATCATCGTTATGCAGATGGTGAAATTCAAGTCGAATGTGACATCCCAAAAGCTTGAAGGAATTGCTGCTTAAATGGCCTGTACTGTACAAAAAAATTCAAAAATGGTGTCATCAGATGAATTTGGAAATGTTTTGGTTTGGTGCAAAAAAGGTTTTAACATTGCAGATAAGTTATCAGAATGGTATTGTGGTAATTGTGTAGCATAATCGTGTTAATGAATTATATCTATAACTTATTAGGCCAGCGGTAATATAATTCGGGCGGATGCAAATCAACTTGAGATGTCGAGGAAGTTGGCATGATTCTCGAATTGGTTTATTGAATGCAGTAATTATATGGTGCTAGTAAAAGTATTTTAAAAAGGATATGGAATTGGCAAAAGAATTTGACCTCGAATTAATTGAAATTAAGGTTTAGTTTAGCGTATATGTATGTCAATTTCAATCAAAATTCTAGAAGGATGTGGATAAAAACGCGAAAAATTTAGGGTCCAAAGCAAACTATGGGTTTCTCAACCTATTTAAATTTTGAGGAAATTGCACTAGCACTAGTTACATGTTTGAAATTAAATGTTCAACAATTACACTGCACATTTTTTTTTAAATTTTTTTCGTACATACTGCAATATAAAAGTATATTTAAAAAACAATAAATCACTAAACTCAAATCCCACTCAATTTACTAGCAGGTCTTGCGCCATCATCTAATTAAATCCCACATAATTAGTTTAAACCCCAATCATCCACAAATTGCTCCCACAATCACATACCATATCCCCATTAAGGCACAAAATATCATTAACCCTAAAACTTTTTGGGGAACCTGTCACTATCGTTATATGAATATTGAATCAAAATCATAATCCTTTGTGAGTTAAACATCTCATTGCAGCTCCTCCAAAATCTCATGTTTCCTCATGCACTAAAGTTGCTCAAAATCATCTCTATTTTCTTGATACATAATGTCATAATTTAAAGAATATATCTATATTCAGACTTAGATATACATCTATGTCACGTACACGACTGTGTATTTGTGACAAAATATGCCAATGTCATAATCAATTGGAGCATACAAGAAATGAAGAAAGTATCTGTTACGACTACTGCTAGAACTTACCTTGCATTCAAACAGAAAATGATTAATATTATGTTCCGCGTTTGTCGAAGATCAATCACGATGTATTCATATTTTTGTTGTTGGCGTTGGCACTTTATGTTATATGATTGCAGGCGACGATCTTTGAATTTCATTTTTTTGTTTTTGTTTTTGTTTTGGATGATTCAAAGTTTTGTTGTTGGCACTGGCACTTTATGTTATATGGTTGCTGGTGACAATCTTTGAATTTCATTTTATTTGTTTTGGACGATTCAACCAATTGACATTATGCATTGCTGTTTTTATGTAGTCGTTCTCAATGGAAAACTATCTTTTGTTTCAATGCGATTTTACTTAGATTTGAGGTTTGTATGATATTATATTGAGTCGTGAATTTATAGGCACAATGATTGAGAATTTAGCAGGTTGACTGGTCATTTTTTTTTTCATGAATTGTTTAGTGGGATTAGCCACACTATCATGGAGGCCTTATTTAAGCACGCCTATTCTGTCTTGAGTTTGCAACTCTATGCATGATACCCAATGCCACGTAAATCATTAATTCGGTAATATTAAAATTTAAATCAAATCTGATTTTCCCTTAGAATCACTACAAATTGTTTTTTCATTTCTTTTTTAAGAAGTTAAATTGTTTATTCCATAATTTGCAGTAAAATTTGTTTGCCTGGGGAAGGGGTTTCTTTACGTTCAATTTCGTTTTCTTGTTACATTCTCAAGCAAAAGATTTAATTGTGTGCTCTCATAGATAACATCGAAGAAACATATCACATGTGATATTTAATTAGTTCACGGTGGAAATTAATTTGTTGTTATCCATTTAAGAACTTGACTTTGTATATTTTTGTGCAATTGCGATAGAAGTACCATGTGAATTAGCGATAAAGAAAGCGAGATTACATATTACATATCTTGAAATCCTGTTTTCTATCCATATTGCATATGCTCAAAAATTATACATGCAAATAGGGCCATCAAATCAAAACATTGTGCCTTTTAAGTTTCAAAGCAAGTGCATGAAGGTATTAAATCTTGCAACATTAACGAATCAATTTGTGAATAACATGCAAAGTAATAAATTTGAAGAATTCAACATATTCAAATTTGCCAACTTGGTAAATTACTTCATCCATTATCCGAGTACAAAGTAGGGAAATAGTACAAAAAATTTCTGCAGTCACAAAAATTTGAGATTTAAGTTAAATACCATATACAATGACATCATGCAGAATGAATTACATAACGTATCTTCCGCCAATGTTTAAAAGGTTTAAACTTTTGGCTTTCACTGGAGCAACAGTCATATTAACTATTTGTCAGGTACAAACTACATTTGCGTTTCCGTAAATGACTAAGCGTCATAAGTTGCTTACATGTCCTTCTGTCGTGTCACTTCCCACCACATCGCCCACAGCTTGATGCTTGGTTTATCTCCGCCCTTGTTCGTATTCTTGCCTTCTTCGACCTATCGGCCAGGATGTCTCTTTGACTTAAGTAGCAATATGTTAGCATGAAATGGATTGTCAAAATATTCCCTGCGTTCACGGTTCTCGAGTAGAACGATGTTATTGGCGTACGTATCAACTTATGATTCCTTCATGTGGTAAATGAAATAATACTTGTATGGTTGCTCACCTTTCATCCCTATCACAGCTAAAAACGGTTGCAAGTGCACGCTAGTTCCCTCAAGTCTACCAGGTTCTTTGTACTCTCGTCCGAAACTCGAAACACGAAATCTGTTGATGGAGATACCTATCATGGTCGGAAAAAAAATAAATGAGACATAACTCCTTTTTTTTTTTTTAAAAACTATTTTATCATGTTCTGCAGCTTCTTCTTTTATCTAATCAAAGAATGGAGATTTCAAATAACTATCACCAGAACATTCAACATTATGCTGAAATTACATTCTTTGTAATTTAAAATGCTAGACCGCATATTACTTGAACCGTAAGAAATTATGATTCCATTGAACAACTCTTACAAATTTGATAAACCAACAAGATCGAAGATTGCACGATAGCAAATCTGATTTTGATTTTCTTATACTGATGCAGATGAACAGTGTTGGATAAAATCCTTCCCCCTTGTAATGATATAATTAAATTGAATTTTATTTTGCATATACCAAGGAATCACAATTAATACTTGGCGTAATGTAAGCTTTTTAATTTTCAGTTACAAAGCATTAAAATAGAATATTTGAATACCAGTATTTTTGGGGTTCTTTGTTGTGTTTTATAGTATTATTCGTATATGTATCATTCAATTGCATAATAGGAGTTTTTTTTTCCTATTGTGGGTATATGAGATTTTTTCCGTTAAATTTATGAATTTGAATCTTTAAGCAATAGAAATCGTGAATGTAGACACGTGATGTAGCGGGTCCCAAATTCTTGTAACTCGACGTGTTACAAAAAAAATTTGAGCACACTAATAAAAAAAGAAGTAAATAAGAAAAAATTTAGAGTTTGAAATAATTATTAAGTAATGGGAGATATTAACATTTGACCATATAGATTTAGACAAATAAGGTACAAATTGATTTTGGAAAAGCGTTTTGAGAAAATTCAGCAAGCAGGTAAATTTTTTTACCGATTGTGCAGCATTGAAAAGAAAAAAAAAATTGATCTAGCAAACATCGACTGAAATTTATGAAAATTTAACAGAGACTGTAAAATTTATATACGTACAACATACAAAAAATTAGTGTCTCGGTGATAATGTTTAAAGCACGAAAACGTTTTTCAACCATGCAGGACTGTATTTCCGAATTTTACCCGGTGCAGTTTACTAAACCAAGCATAACATATTCTCTAGGAAAATTTTTAACGTGATTCCAAAGACTATTGTTAGAAGACACATAAACCTTTCAAATCCCACTAATTTCAATCTAAAACATGCATCGTAACCCGAGTTATGCCATTTTTATATAGAGGACCAAAATTGAATTTTCGATTCAGCAAACTATTGTATTTCATGCACAGTCTACCTGACATTTCTAATTATAGTTGACGTGAATTCTATAAAAATTGGACGAAATGTACATTTAAATTTTTTTAAAAGTATCATTTAAGTGTTCACAAAAATTTACATAATTGAAAATTTTACTAAAAAGTTTAAGAGTACTTTGTATCGTCGAGCATTTACCACTATGTCAAGCCACTGCCATGCCTTGAGTTAACATGTAACATTTTAGTAGGAGATGAGAACTATAAGTAATACTCAGTATGAAACACTTAAATAAATGATGTAAAGAATACATTTTTCAGGAATGCAAACTTTGGCATTTATGTCATCATCAATTTGCAAAGCAAATCAGTGATAAGGCAATCCACTTATTCTCAAATTTTGATAACCTCTTTCGAGTACCATAAATCATCATTGTCTTATCTTATTCGAACCACCGAAGGCAGCCCACTTATTCTCAGATTTTGATAACCCCTTTCGAGTACCATAAATATCATTGTCTTATCTTATTCGAATCACCAAAGGGTGCTTCTATTTTCTCATGAGTAACACGATAATACCTTTAATGCAAATCGGAAAAAAATGATTTTTGCTTCACTTACAAAAGTACCAAAAACACCGTACAATAATTCTAAGACAAGTGCGCACAACATTACTATCTTGATCAAAATTTTAATTTAGAATTTTAGGAGGCGTGGTAGCGATGGAGTAATATAATCCAAATCATTTTCAAGTTCTATAAGAAAATTTCTTCTAAAACAAAGAACAAATTTTTTTTTTCTGATCGCTACAACCTTCCTCACTTAAAATAATTTCATCCTTGAAATTTAACTTATTTTTAAAGGTCGTGATACTTGGGAAAAATATTTTTTTCTCTTTCTCCAGTAGCCTCATCATCACCATGACTGCACCATTGGACTTTGACTAGTAGAACCTTTCGATTCCTCAAAACATGGTCATTTCTCTCTAGATCCACTGTAGGAGCTACTTTGTACGTCATATCACCGTGGACATCCAGTGACTTAATATTCACTACATGGCTAGAATTCGGGATATACTTTATCAAAATAGAAATGTGAAATACATTGTGCACTGCCAATAGCTCGAGTGATAATGCTAAGCGATATACCACATTCCCTATTTTTTCAAGAACCTTAAATGGACCGATTAGGTCTTAGTTTTCATTTCTTCCCAAATCGTAGTATTGTTTTCATCGGTGCCACTTTGAAAAGTATTTTCTCGCTAATATTTTCTCCTTTTGTTGACATAGCTCTTCTGAAGATTTTGGACAGTCTTAATTCTATATCAAACTTTATATATAATCTCTATAGTCTTCTTGACCAATTTTGGACTCAAAACTTTCATTTCACCAACTTCAACCCAGTATAATGGTGAACGAAATCGTCGACCATACAAAGCCTCATACGATACTATACCAATATTGACTTGAAAGCTATTGTTGTATGCAAATTCAACTAACGAAAAATGATTTTCCCAATTACCACCCAAATCTAGTACATAAGCTCTCAAACATATCTTTAAGAACTTGGATAGTTCGTTTTGATTGTTCGCCAGTCCGAGGGTGGTATGCAGTACTAAATGTTAACTAGGTATCCAT